>PVIH01021508.1:0-29573 GCA_004025045.1 Sigmodon hispidus | reverse complement strand
AAATCCAACACTCCTTTATGATTAAAGCCCTGGAGAGATCAGGAATAAAGGGAGAATACCTAAATATAATTAAGGCAATTTACAAGAAGCCGACAGCCAGTATCAAACTTAATGGAGAAAAACTCAAAGAAATCCCACTAAAGTCAGGAACTAGACAAGGATGTCCTCTCTCCCCTTATCTATTCAATATAGTTCTCAATGTCTTAGCTAAAGCAATAAGGGAACGAAAAGAGATTAAGGGCATACAAATTGGAAAAGAAGAAGTGAAGCTATCTCTATTTGCAGATGATATGATTGTGTACATAAGTGACCCACAAAATTCTTCCAAAGAACTGCTACAGCTGATAAACACCTTCAGCAATGTAGTAGGGTACAAGATAAACTCAAAGAAATCAGTAGCCCTTCTATACGCTAAAGATAGAAGAGCTGAAAAAGAAATAAGGGAAACATTACCCTTCATTTTAGCTGCAAATAGTATTAAATACCTTGGAGTAACTATAACCAAAGAAGTAAAGACCTATTTGACAAAAATTTTAAATCACTGAAGAAAGAAATTGAAGAGGACATCAGAAAATGGAAAGCTCTCCCATGTTCCTGGATTGGTAGGATCAACATAGTAAAAATGGCAATTCTACCAAAGGCTATCTACAGATTCAATGCACTGCCTATCAAAATCCCAACACAATATTTTTGGACCTTGAAATAACAATACTCAATTTCATTTGGAATAACAGGAAAGCCAGAATTGCCAAAACAATTTTACTCAACAAAAGAACCTCAGGAGGTATCACCATCCCTGACTTCAAGCTATACTATAGAGCTACAGTAATAAAAACAGCCTGGTACTGGCATAAAAACAGACTTGTAGACCAATGGAATAGAATTAAGGATCCAGACATTAACCCAAAAACCTATGAACACCTGATTTTTGACAAAGAGGCCCGAAACATTCAATGGAAAAAAGATAGTATATTTAACAAATGGTGTTGGCATAACTGGAAGGAAGTGTGTAGAAAAATGCGAATAGATCCGAGCCTGTCACCCTGCACAAAACTCAAATCCAAGTGGATCAAAGACCTCAACTTAACCCCAACCACTTTGAACTTGTTAGAAAAGAAAGTGGGAAATACACTTCTACAAATTGGCACAGGCCACCACTTCCTAAATATAACACCAGTGGCACAGGCACTAAGACCAACAATCAATAAGTCGGATCTCCTGAAGCTGGGAAGCTTCTGCAAAGCCAAGGACACTGTCAATAGGACAAAATGCCAGCCTACAGAATGGGAAAAGATTTTCACCAACCCTACAAGTGACACAGGACTGATCTCTAAGGTATATAAAGAGCTCAAGAATTTAGATCCCAAAACCTTAAATAACCCTATCAAAAAATGGGGTTCAGATCTAAAAAGGGAATTCTCAGCAGAGGAACTACAAATGGCTGAAAGGCACCTGAAAAAGTGCTCATCATCTTTAGCCATCAGAGAAATGCAAATCAAAACAACTTTGAGATACCACCTAACACCTTTTCGATTGGCTAAGATAAAAGGTACAGATGACAGCCTATGCTGGAGAGGATGCGGAGCAAGGGGAACACTCCTCCATTGTTGGTGGGATTGTAATCTTGTTCAGCCACTTTGGAATACAATGTGGAGGTTTCTCAGAAAATTGAGAATCAATCTTCCCAAGGACCCAGCAACACCACTTCTGTGTGTATACCCTAAAGAGGCACATTGACACTCCAAAGGTATTAGCTCAACTATGTTCATAGCAGCATTATTTGTAATAGCAAGAACCTGGAAACAACCTAGATGTCCCTCAACTGAAGAATGGATTAACAAACTGTGGTACATCTACACAATGGAATACTACTCAGCAGTAAGAAAAATTGATATCCTAAAATTCACAGGCAAATGGATGGATTTGGAGAATATCCTCCTGAGCGAAGAATCACAAACTCAGAGAGATAAGCAGGGGATGTACTCACTCACTAGTGGTCTCTAAACAAACAAACAGGAAAAAAAAGCCAAACATGCCCAAGCAGCAAACCACAACCACTGAACAGCTTTTGATCAGAAACATTCTGGACTGACTCTTCAAACCCCAGTCCATCTATAGGAACACCTGACTCACTCTTGAGGGAGGGGGGACAAAACTGGATTTGGCCAGGAGTGGAGACTGATCCAAGCATTATTGGGCCACTGTGACCATAGGACTGTCTGCTCCCTGCCCAGGGAGGGGATGGGGAGTTGCAGAGAAGAAAAATGATCAGATGTGGTGGGAGGGGGAAGAGACTTTCAATAAGGATATACAGGGATGGAAAAAAAATTCAGAGGGAAAGCTGAACACAAAGAAAATATATGTGTAGTAATCTTATTTGCACTTCCACCCTTGATAAGCCATGCTTATGATTATTATCCTATGTATAGTTATTGTTAACTCTTCAGCATTTTTAAATTCTTTTTACTGTTTTTTTGATAAATACAAAATAAAGAAGGAAAAAAGAAGAGGATATTCTCCAAATTCATCCATTTGCTTGCATAATTTAAGATATTTTTTCTTACTGCTGAGTAGTATTCCATTGTGTAGATGTACCATAGTTTGTTAATCCATTCTTCAGTTGGGGAGCATCTAGGATGTTTCCAGGTTCTAGCTGTTAGTAACAATGCTGCTATGAATATAGTTGAGTTAATGCCTTTGAAATGTGACTGTACATCATTAGGGTATACATCTAGGAGTGGTGGTGTTGGATCCTTGGGGAGATTGATTTCCAGTTTTCTGAGAAACTGCCATACTGCATTCCAGAGTGGGTGAACAAGCTTATACTCCCACCTTCAATGAAGGAGTGTTCCCCTTGCTCAGCAGTCTCTCCATGATAGGCTGTCATCTGTGACTTTTATCTTAGTCAATCTGACAGGTGTCCAGGTGGTATCTCAAAGTTGTTTTGATCTGCTATACTCTGATGGCTAAAGAAGTTGAGTAGCTTTTCATGTGACTTTCAGCCATTCAAAATTCTTCTGCTAAGAATTCCCTTTTTGGATCTGAAACCAATTTTTTCATTGAGCTATTCAAGGTTTTAGGCTCTAGATTCTTGAGTTCTTTATACATTTTAGAGATCAGTCCTCTATCACTTGTAGGGTTGGTGAAAATCTTTCCCATTCTGTAGGCTGTCATTTTGTCCTATAGACAGTTCCCTTGGCTTTACAAAAGCTTCTTAGCTTCATAAGATCCCACTTATTGATTGTTGATCTTAGTGTCTGTGCCACTGGTGTTATATTTAGGAAGTGGACTCCTGTGCCAATTCGTAGAATTGTATTTCCCACTTTCTTTTCTATCAAGTTCAAGTGGCAGAGTTTATGTTGAGGTCTTTGATCCTTTGGATTTGAGTTTTGTGTAGGGTTACAGGCTCAGATCAATTTGCATTTTTCTACACACTTCCATCCAGCTATGCCAACACCATTTGTTAAATATACTATCTTTTTTCCGTTGAATGTTTTGGCCCTCTTTGTCAAAAATCAGGTGTTCATAGGTTTTTGGGTTAATGTCTGGATCCTTAATTCTAGTACATTGATCCACAAATCTGTTTTTATGGCTGTACCAGGCTGGTTTTGTTACTGTAGCTTTATAGTATAACTTGAAGTCAGGGATGGTGATACCCCCTGAGGTTCTTTTGTTGAGTAAAATTGTTTTGGCAATCCTGGCTTAACTCTTATTCCAAATGAAATTGAGTATTGTTATTTCAAGGTCCAAAAAATATTGTGTTGGGATTTTGATGGGCAGTGCATTGAATCTGTAGATTGCCTTTGGTAGAATTGCCATTTTTACTATGTTGATTCTACCAATCCAGGAACACGGAAGACCTTTCCATTTTCTGATATCCTCTTCAATTTCTTTCTTCAGTGATTTAAAATTTTTATCAAATAGGTCTGTTACTTCTTTGGTTATAGTTACTCCAAGTTTTTAATACTATTTGCAGCTATTATGAAGGGTAATGTTTCCCTTATTTCTTTTTCAGCTCTTCTATCTTTAGTGTATAGAGGGCTACTGATTTCTTTGGGTTAATCTTGTATCCTGCTAAATTGCTGAAGGTGTTTATAAGCTGTAGCAGTTCCTTGGAAGGATTTTGTGGGTCACTTATGTATACAATCACATCATCTGCAAATAGAGATAGCTTCACTTCTTCTTATTCAATTTGTATCCCCTTAATCTCTTTTGGTTCCCTTATTGCTTTAGCTGAAACTTCGAGAACTATGTTGAATATATAAGGGGAGAGAGGACATCCTTGTCTAGTTCCTGATTTTAGTGGGATTGCTTTGAGCTTTTCTCCATGAAGTTTGATACTGGCTGTCGGCTTCTTGCAAATTGCCTTCATTATATTTAGGAATTCTCCCTGTATTCCTGATCTCTCCAGGGCTTTAATCATAAAGGAATGTTGGATTTTGTCAAAGCTTTTTCAGCATCTAAGGATATGATCATGTGGCTTTGTTCCTTTAGTTTGTTTATATGACAGATAATGTTTACAGTTTTTTGTATGTTAAACCAGCCCTGTATTACTGGGATGAAGCCTACTTGGTCGTGTTGAATGACATCTTTTATACATTGTTGTATATGGTTTGCCAAAATTTTGTTGAGAATTTTTGCATCAGTATTCATGAGGGAAATTGGTCTATAATTCTCCTTCTTTGTTGTGTCTTGAGTGGGTTGGGTATTAGGGTGATTGTGGCCTCATAAAAGGAATTTGGCAATATTCCTTCAGTTTCCAATGTGTAAAATAGTTTGAGGAGTAATGGTAGTAATTATTCTTTTAATGTCTGGTAGAACTCAGCACTGAAACCATCTGGACCAGGGCTTTCATTTTTGGGGAGGTTTTTAATGACAGCTTTCAATTTCCTTAAAGGTTATAGGCCTGTTTAGGTAATTAATCTGATCTTCATTTAATTTTGGTAGGTAGTACCTGTCCAGAAAGCTGTCCATTTCTTCTAGGTTTTCTAATTTTGTGGAATACAGATTTTCAAAATATGACCTGATAATTCTCTGTATTTCCTGGGTGTCTGTTGTTATATCCCCCGTTTCGTTTCTGATTTTGTGGATTTGAACACTCTCTCTCTGTTTTTTGATTAGTTTGGCTAAGGGCTTATCTATCTTGTTAACTTTCTCAAAGAACCAACTCTTAGATTCATTGATTCTTTGTATTGTTCTTTTTGTTTCAGTTGTATTGATTTCAGCTCTAAGTTTGATTATTTTCTGCCGTCTACTCCTTTTGGTGAGTTTGCTTCTAATTGTTCTAAGGTTCTCAGCTGTGCTGTTAGGTCTCTAGTGTGGGATTTCTCTAGGTTTTTCATATAGGCATCTAGTGCTATGAATTTCCCTCTTATGACTGCTTTCATTGTGTCCCACAAGTTTGGATACGTTGTAGATTCATTTTCATTGAATTCTAGGAAGACTTTGATTTCTTTCTTAATTTCTTCCTTAACCCAGAGATGGTTCAGCTGAGTGATGTTTAGTTTCCATGAGTTGGTAGGCTTTCTTTGGGTTTTGATATATTGTACTCTAAATTTAGGCCCTGGTGGTCCAATATGTTACAAGTGATTATTTCCATTTTTTTGTATCTGTTGATATTTGCTTTATGACCAATTATGTGGTCAGTTTTGGAGAAAGTTCCATGAGGAGCTGAGAAATATGTATATTCCTTTGCCTTTGGATGGAATCTTCTGTTGATATCTATGAAATCCATTTGCATCATAACCTCTTTCAGACTCCTTATTTCTCTCTTGAGTTTCTGTCTGGTTGGCCCATCCAGGGTTGAAAGTGGGGTATTGAAGTCTCCCACTATTGGGGTGTAAAAATTGATGCGGGATTCGAGCTTTAGCAGTGTTTCTTTTACATAAGTAGGTGCCCTTATATTAGTTCATAAGTTTGTAAGATTGAAATCTCCTCCTGACCAATATTTCCTGTGATGAGTAAGTAGTGACCATCTTGGTCCCTATTAGTTGATTTTAGCTTAAAGTCTACTTTGTTAGATATTAGGATTGCAACCCCCGCTTGTTTCTTAGGACCATTTGACTGGAAAATTTTTTCTCAACAATTTATTCTAATCCTGTGTCTGTCTTTGTGGTTGAGGTGTGTTTCTTGTAGGCAACAGAAGGATGGCTTCTGTTGTTGTATCCATCTTGTTAGTGTGTGACCTTTTATAGGAGAGCTGAGACCAATTTTATTAAAGGAAATTAGTGACCATTGATTGATATTTCCTCCCATTTTTGGTGGTAACTTGTTTGTATTTCCTTTCTCTAGGTTATACTTCTGTGGAATTATTGATTATTTGTGATTTTGTGGGTGTATCTGGGTTCCTTAGGTTGGAGTTTTCCCTCTAATACTCTCTGTAGCGCTGGATTGGTAGATAGATTTTCTTTCAGTCTGACTTTGTCCTGAAATACCTTATTTACTCCATCTATGGTGATTGATAATTTTGCAGGGTATAGTATTCTAGTTTGGCAGCCATGCTGTTTTAGTGTCTGTATAACTTCTGACCAAGGCCTTCTAGCTTTCATGGGATCCATTGAATAGTCAGTCATTATTCTGATGGGTCTGCCTTTATATGTGAGCTTGCCCTTTTCTTTTGCAGCTCTTTTAATTTTTTCTTTGTTCTGTATGTTTTGTGGCTTGATTATAATGTGGCATGCTGACATTTTGAGGGATCATATCTATTTGGTGTTCTGCAAGGTTTTTGTATCTTTATAGGCATTTCCTTCTTCAGGTTAGGGAAGTTTTCTTCTATGATTTTATTGAAATTATTATCTGTGCCTTTAAGCTGGTATGCTTCTCCTTCTTCTATTCCTATTATTCTCATATTAGGTCTTGTTATGGTGTCCCAGATTTCCTGAACATTTTGAGTTATGGCTTTTTTAGTTGTAGTATTTTCTTTGACTGATATATCTATTTGAGCTATTGAGTCTTCCACTTCAGAGATTCTATCTTCCATCCCTTGAACTCTGTTTGTTTTGCTGGTATCTGTAGTTCTAGCTTTTTTCTTCAGTTTTTCTATTTCCATCTTTGCCTCATTTTGTGCCTCTTTTATTGCTTCTATTTCAGCTTTTAGTTCCTGGCATGTTTCTTTCATGGAATTGTTCATCTCTTCCAATTATTTGTTTGTATTTTCTTCTATTTCTTTAAGGCTATTTTTCATATCCTCTTTGAGAGCTTCAATGATCATCATTATAAAGGAATTTTTGTTGTTGCTTCCTTCTGTTTCCTCTTCATTGCTCAGTTCAGGTCCTGTATTTGTAAGATCGCCACTTTCTTCTGGATTAACTTGTTGTTCTTTGTCTTATTATGTAAGTTTTTGTACTGACGTATGCCCATGGCTTCAGTGGTTCATGATCAGATGACTCCTGCTCAGTTGTGGCAATCAGACTTGTGTGCCTCCTGTCACCTCTCTGGGCAGGATCTGAGTCTGTCCTTCAGAGACCCCTGAAGTTATCTGTTTGCTCAGTTGAAGGTTGAGGTGGGTCGCTGTGCAAATTCCCTCAATTTCCCTCAGCAGCAGCTCTGGGTATGGTGAAAGGCAGACTTTATCTGTGCCAGCTACAGAGTGCCCTGGGACTTACTCTGCAGACAGCACCTGGTCCCGGAAGAGGTACCGGAACCAATGGGAGCTCAACTCTCCCTCCCTGGCTGGGATATAGGCACTTATGTCTGGTTACCCCTCCTCACCTCTGGGCGGGGTCTGTGTCTGTCCTTCAGGGACCCCTGTTGTTATCTGTTTGCTCAGTTGGAGTCAAGGTGGGTAGCCGTGCAAATTCCCCCAGCAGTAGCTGTGGATATGGTGACAGGCAGACTTTATCTGCACCTGGTACAGAGTGCCCTGGGACTTACTCTGCAGACAGCACCAGGTCCCAGAAGAAGAATCGAAACTGATGGGAGCTCAACTCTCCCTCCCTGGCTGGGATATAGGCGCTTGGGTCTGGTGACCCCTCCTTACCTCTGGGTGGAGTCTGAGTCTGTCCTTCAGGGACCCCTGTAGTTATCTGTTCTCTCAGTTGGAGGTGGGTAGCCTTGCAAATTTCCTCAGCAGCAGCTGGGGGGACTGTGGCAGTTAGAGCTTATCTCTGTCTGCCACAGAGTACATGGGTACATGCTCTGCAGAGAGGACCCGGTCTGAAAAACAGTATTGTTCTTTCAAGATCCATAAAATATTGTGTTGGGATTTTGATGGGCAGTGCACTGAATCGCTATTTTGCATTTGGAAGAAATTGCCATTTTTACTATGTTGGTCCTACCTATCTAAGAACATGAGAGACCTTTCCATTTTCTGATATCCTCTTCAATTTCTTTCTTCAGTGACTTAAAATTTTCTCACATACATGTACTTCTTTGGTTATAGTTACTTGAAGCTATTTAATGCTATTTGCAACTATTGTAAAGGGTAATGTTTCACTTATTTCTTTTTCAGCCCTTTTGCCTTTAGCATATAGAAACACTACTGATTTTTTTGAGTTAATCTTATATCCTGCTACATTACTGAAGGTGTTTATCAGCTGTAGAAGTTATTTGGTAGGATTTTGTGGGTCACTTATTTATACAACATATCATCTGCAAATAGAGATAGTTTCACTTCCTCTTTTCCAATTTGTATCCCCTTAATCTCATTTTGTTCAACCCCGTGTGTTGGAAGTTAGAAAGTGTTGAATAACATACATGGAAATGTCCCGAAGCAGATACGTGTAGGAGGCACATCCAACAAGGACTTGGGATGTGCCCTCCCATCCTCCAGGTTCCATGCTAGATTCCCTGGTCTACATCAGTAGATACTCGCCTTTCCAGTACATCAAGATCACCTGTGTGGATGCTTTTATGCCCCTTCAAAAACTGGGCTCAGGTAGAAATAAAGAGGCTTTGGAACTCAGACAGGGTAGGGATGGATTATGTAGCCTCATCAGGACTCCTGATGGGCTGTATATATGAGTCTTTTTTTCCTTTTTGTACTCAAAAGTGAGTGCATTTAGCATTCTACATGTTTTTGTTCATTGCTCTATACTCTAGTTTTTCATTTTTCTATTGTGGTGTGGTAGTTTACAGCCTAGGGCCTAGACCTTTGGCCTTTTCCCACTCTTTTCTCCCTCTTTGTTCTTATGTTTGGACTCACTCACAGAAAGTTTCCAAGACAATCTGTGAACATGAGACTCTCCTACTTCTGCTACACCTCCAATGAGATCACAGGCTTGAGCTTATAGGTTCAACCACTATTTCTAGGTTTTAAATTTCTTACATTGTGTCTCTCTGAGTGTGTATTTGTGTGTGTGTGTTTGTGTGAGTGTATGTGTGTATGTGGCTATGTATGAGTGTGTGTGGCCTAGTAGTGAAACACATGTGAAGGACAAATTACAGAATTTGATTTTTTTTCTTTTTCTTTTTCTTTCATCTATTTACAAAATTAAGACTTTTTTCTCCGTATCCCCTTGCTCTCCTTTGCTTCCTCCTCCCAGTCCCTTCTGGTTAGACTTTAGCCTCCCTCTTCACCTTGCCCTCATTGTCTCAACGAAAGGGCAAGAAGTCCTAAGTTGGATCTGCTGAACATCTCTTCCACAACTCAGAGATCCAACTCAGGATGACAACAAATGTCTTTACCCACTGAACCATCTTGCCAGGCCAATGTTTTTTATTTGTGCATATTAACTGTATCAAGTTCGTTATTTTATAACTGTATCATACAAGTGTACTATGTTCTTTGACAATTTTCACTGTCTGACACTCTTTTTTGCTGTTCCTTTGATTTTTTTTTTATTGTTCGCATATTGTGTGAGTCAGGGCTTTTCTGAGCAAGAGTCCTGGCTGTTCTGGAACTTGCTCTATACTTCAGGTTGGCCTGAAACACACACACATATCCACCAGCCCCTGCCTCTCAAGTCCTGGAATTAAAGGTAAGTGCCACCATTGCCCAGCTCCTGTCTCAATATCACCTCTGTTGGTTCCTAAACTTGCCAAATACTCTCTTATACGTTCTTGTTGTCATTTTATCTCATTTCTTTACCTCAGATTAGAGAAACAACTCCATACCAGGTTCCATTTTTGAGCCTGACTTATGCTCTCTTGTTCTCTTCATTTTCCTGATAGGACTTGATTTTGTTCATCTATGCCCTAGTCACTGTTCTATTGGTGTGAATAGACACCATAAGCTACATTTTTGTTTTTAAAGAAAATAGTTCCTGCTACAGACAGTTAAAGACAGGTGTAAACAGTTGTGAGCTGTCATGTGTGTTCTGCGATTTGAATATGGGTTCAAGAGTGGTCAGTGCTTTGAACCACTAAGACATCTGTCTAGTTCTAAATGGGTACAATCATATGAGTCAGCTCAGTCTTATTATTTTCCTTTTTCTACATTATTCCATTTCTTCACAAAGGTTGGAGCTGCATTCATCACTATGTTTTAATGTCTGTTTATTAAAGCTTTTCAGGTATATTACTCTGAAGACTAGCTTGGCATATTAGTAACTTTCGGCTCTAAAATTGTTGTGTATGTGTATCTATTTTTGTTTCATTAATTTCAGCCCTGTCTTTAATTTTTTTCTGACATAGAGTGCATTCAATTGCAGATTCTACTTCCCCCACCCCTCCTAGTCTCTCCCTTCACCTGCCCTCTACCCTTAACCCACTTAATTTCCACTCCCTTTAAAAATTAAGAGTGGGATTCCCAGGGATATCAACTATACATGGCAGAAGAACTTATAACAATAAGACCAGGCAGAAACCCTCCCATCAAGGCTAAATGAGGCAACCCAGTATGTGGAAAGAGTCAAAACACAGGTAAAAGAGTCTGAGACATTCCCTATTCTCACTGTTGGGAGTCTTCCCAAATCACCAAGCTACACAACTATAACAGATATTGAAAGAATTAACTCTAACACAAAAAGGGCCCATGATTGTCTCTTAGTTTTGTGAGTCCCTCAGAAGCCCTGTTTATCTGAATATGGGTTGTGTTCTTGTGGTGTCCTTGACCCCTCTGGCTCCTACAACCCTCCCTGTCCTTCTTCTCTGTAGATCCTCTGTCTCCATGTTGTGTTTGTCAGTTCCAATTTTGATGATCTATTTCTGTTTATTCTTTTTGGTCTTTATGTACTGTATATTAATATTTTTTCCAGAACTACAAGCACATTATTAACTTATTAGCTCATATCAGTATAGTGATATAGGTGGTTAGTGATGTAACATTCTTCATGGGATGCCATCATTTTGTTCCCTAGATTTGGGTATGTTGTGATTTCACATTCATTCAATCCTACAAATTTAAATTTTTTCATCTTGATTACTTCTTTGGCCCTATCATCATTCATTTATGTGCTGTTTAGTTTCCATAAGCTTCTGTGCCTTCTATAGTGTCTATGGTTGCTGATATCCAGTTATATTCCATGTTTGTTGACAGAATGAAGGCTATGATTTCACTTCTGCATTTTTGACACTTGCCTGAGTCTGAAGCTTTTCACCTTGTACACCTGTGGACCTTACCCAGAGTCAGGTATGATCCCCATTCTGGTTCCACAGCTTCTGCAGACACAGCCCCATCAGAGGCCCCCATGGAACTTTCCATGCATTTGTGGATCTAAGCAAAAACTAATTCTTGTTCCTCACCTGGGTGTGCAACAACTGCTAAAGAAGCTGTGAGATGTGGAATTTTCTGATCACCTGAGGACCCAAAAAGTAGCTACATCTGGTTGTCTCAGGTGCTTTTTTTCATCTACTTCTTTTTTTCACAAAAATAAAGCCATGGGGTGGTAGCCCATGCCTTTAATTCCAGCACACTTGAGATAGAGGCAGATGGAAGTCTGAGTTCAAGGTCAACCTGATCTACTAAACAGGTACCAGGACAGCAAGACCTACACAGAGAAACCCTTTCTCAAAACCAAGCCAAACTAAACCAGAACAAAAGAAAACAAAAGGTTGATGGCTATTTCTCCCACATGTATGTAAGTGCATCATGTCTACACACAACTATCAAATGTGAGAGTAGATCCCTGGAAATAGAGTTATAAAAGGTGGTGAGCTAATACTGTGGATTCTGGAAGACACATCATACACTCTGTAAGATTGACTGGTTCTCTCAACTGCTGAGTCATCTCTTCAGCCTCCCTATCTCTTCTTGTTGATTAAGAAAACCTATTAGGAAATCTGTTGTTACTCTATAACTTTGTCTTATCTGTATTACTATCAGAACTTTATTCACTGGGTTTGAGTGTCAAGCCAGTTCACATTCTACCTAATAAAAGCTGGCAAGACCTGGTTCATGAATGTCATTCTCAAGATCATGTGAGATCACAGAGAAGAGGATGAGACCCTGGGAAGGAAAAGGTACAAACATTATAGCATTCTTGTCCTAATCAAATCATTGACACCCACAGGCTTACCCCACAACAGACTAATTATGAAAATGCCACCCACACTGACCAACAACATAATCTCATGAAGGCATTGTAAATTTGAAGTGTCCTCCTTCTGATAACTTTAGCTGTGTCAAGTTGACATAAAGCTATCTTTCTAGATGTGCCTAAGCTAGGCTGGAAGGAACCTTGAACATAATCAATGCAGGTAGAAGTCGCATCACATAATTGTTTCCTTCAGAACTATTTTCAACTGAATGTAAAAGTAGATACAAGTTGGAAAAGGTGAGTATAGGCTATAATGCCAACACACGCAAGGCTGAGGCAAGAGGTTCCAAGTTTGAGGTAGACTGGACTACATAGTGTGTCTCATCCTATTCTGGGCTTTCATCTTTGTTTCCTTTCTGTCTTGGTGATAGAACACAAAAGTAACTTCAGGAAGAAATGCTCTTTATTTCCCCTTATAGGTTACATCCCATTGCCATAGGAAGTCAGGACAGGAACTCAAGTAGGAACTTCAAGCAGGAACCAAAAGGAGTGCTGCTGGCTGGAGTGTTCAGACTCAGGCTTAGTTAGCTTCCTCATCCAGCTCAGGACCATCTGCCTAGGGAATGATGCTTCCAAAAACTTGTTGAATTACATTAATTGGTAATCATTAAAATCCTTTCAGGACATGCACACAGGCTGCTGTTGTCTGGCCAATCCCTTTACTGAGATTCCTTCCTCAAGTGATTGTAAACTGTGTCAGTTGGACACTAAAGTTACCTGGAGAGCTGAACTATAGTTTAATTTGTTGTATTAAAATTGTGTGGGTGGTGATGTGGTTCAGTGGGTAAAGACATTGCTGTGAAACTCAAGGACTTGAACTGTCCCTGGTGAAAGTCAAGAACTAATCCCTCAACATTGTCTTCTGACCTCCTTATGCGCCATGATATGACCCTCCAACAAACAAGTAAATGTAGTTTAAAGATAATAAAAGGAATGATTATTGTTTTCTGACCTTTTATGGTTGATAATTTTTCTTTGCTAACTATCAAGAGAGCCCTTGTCTCCTCAGTTAATGGTCTAGAGCTCTAACTCATGAACCCTGTTGATCCTGGGTAATGAACCTTCAGATCCACCCATTTCCCCTGCCCCCTGCTACCTTGACATTAGTTGAGTCCAAGCACAATATGGAGATGGAACAAATATTGATTTTCTTCAGTGATTTTTAAACTTTGTCTTCTGATTACTTTGGGATACACAAGTTTGACTTGTGAAATGAACACAAGCTCTGACTGCAAAAATTCAACCAAGAGGCTTTAGTTTACAGTGATGTATCATTTTTGAAATGATTTTGAGTAGGAGATGTGTGGGGAAAGAAAGTTGGATGTGGAAATGGTGAACTTGTCAAATAGTGCAGTTGAGTCCAGCTTTTGGAATTGTGACACAATGCTGTCATCTGCAAACTGTCCTTGTGCCACTACAAATTGAAACTTTAGATTTCCTCCCAATCCCTGAAAGTTGTGTTTTAAAGAAGTGTATGTTTTTGTGTTTGGCTAAAATCAGAATGAGGAAGTGATAATCCCTAAACTGATGTACACAGGAGTCACACCAAGTGGACTGAGCAGTATGATCTCATGAAGTGAGGGTAGGTGGGCAATGAGATTGATTTGTAGGAAGTGGAGAAAGGGGAAATGATGTAAATACAGTACACTTGTGCAAAATTATATTAAAAATGTTAAAAAGTGTTTTCTTTATATATTTGGAGCATATTTTTGGTATAATGATGAAACCTAACAGTTTAATTCTTTGTATATACTTATAGATGTTTACCATTATCTTTATTTATAATACTGCTGAGGAAACTGCTTTATTATTTTTTTAGACTCATTTTGTGTTCCTGAGTACATGTGTGCATGGGCATGCAGAGCTTTCAAAGGCCAGTTTGATACCCCTGTAACTGGTGGTAAAGTTGCTGTGAGCCATGTGACAAGGGTGCTGAGATCCAAGTTCAGGTCTTTATTGCAGCCAGTGCTGAACCATCTCTCCAGATACCCTTTGTTCTTGACAAAAATATTCTTTTCATATTTACTTATTTATGTTTGATTGTATATATGTGTGGGCTGTGGAGATCAGAGACATCTGAGGGAATCTATTGTCTCTGTCCCTTGTGTATTGAGAAATGAACTCATATTGTCAGAGTTGCAGAGAGGTGACTACCCCTGAGCCATCTTGCCAGCCTGTAACATTGTCTTTCAATGTTAGTATGACAGCTGATATGCATATCATTTTCTGTGGTAGGCCCTCTTGCATTTGGGTTCAATCCAGCTTGTCATGGGGCCTCGTCTTTGGACCACTGTTACTAGATTTGGTTTGCTACTGTTTGGCTTAGGAGTGTGTGTGTGTGTGTCTGTGTGTGTGTGAGAGAGAGAGACAGAGAGAGAGAGAGAGAGAGAGAGAGAGAGAGAGAGAGAGAGAGAGAGAGAGAGTGTAAGTGCTGATTCTCACATGAAAGATATGTATATTTTCTTATGCTATTCTTTTTTGTGGGTATGATTGAAGCAAGTTAGAAGGTTTCCTGGGCATGAGGCCCTCCTTATGAATTTTCTGAAATGATGTGATTCTGTGGAATATTTTGGCTTTTATCCTGGAAAAATTCAGTAATATACACCTTGGATAAGTTCTCTAGCTATAGATCTCCCATTATATAATATAAGGATTAGAGATCTATAAAAACATATTATGTGTATGGATGTCTTGCCTTTATGTATATTTGTGCTCCATATTGATACCTAGTTCCTGTGGGGGCCATAAGGTGACAAAAACCACTTAAACTAGAGTTACAGTCTATTGTGGGCCACATTGTGTGTATTAGGTATTGAACCCAGGTCCATCTTCAAGAGCAGTCAGCTCTCTTAAACACTAAGCTATGGCTTCAGTACCAACAGGGGAACTAGAATAGACTAGCATGGGGAATCACCCATGGTCATCGCCAGAAATTGCTGATCTACCACAACTGGTTCTCAATACAATCATTTTATTCATTTTTAACATTTATTAGCTAGAGAAACACTTACAGTACAAAGGTGATTTTAGGGGAAAAGGGTACCTTTAAAAGGGGACTGAGATGGAGGCATGCAGGGAAAAGGAGTGGGACGCTTCTTCCCAGAACACGCTAAAGCAGCAGAGAGAATCATTTTGGGGTCGAGGTCTCTGAGAAGCTGGCCACATCAATCAGGATTTAATTTTTTGATGTAACAAGGCCTTATCTGGGTAAACTAAGTTCCAGCTACGTAGTTATCTTAGTAACTTATGAGAATCACAAACAGAGTTAAAGGAAATTATAAGTTGTAAAGTGCTGTGTGCATGTTAGTAATAGAGTCTTGGGGAAGGAATGAAAATTTTTCTGTGTGATTTAAATATTTTGCAAATAAACATTTTGAAATAGTTGAAGTATTATAAACTTACTTCACTCAAGTTCATGTGGGGAGCATAAGAACAGAGCTAGTCTCACATTCGGTGGCTTCCCTGAGCTGTGGAAACTGCATCCGGGATCTCAGATCCAATCTTATTTATTTTTGGGTTAGGGTTAGGGTTTAATTGTCCCCATATTAACTGTTCTGGTATAATTAGAGATTGTTTATTTTGAAGCATTTGGATCTAATATATATATAAGAACTGTACATATTGTTTTTCAGTTTGTTAAGAATAAGTGTATAAATGTAAAGAAGGAAAATTAACCATTCATTTGAAACTCCTTGATGGTTTTCTTTTGGTATGAAATCAACAGCAAGGCTTATTTTTAGGGCCAGGCTGGCTATGTGGAATTTGTGGTTCACCTTCCTACAGCTGTCACTGTGGGCCTGCTGGAGCTCCTTAACTTTACCTTGGTAGGAGTGCAACCATTCTGGTATTACTCATTGGGAAGGTTTGGGGTGAGGTGCCATGTTCCCCACTGACTTTCTATAGCATTTGGCAAGGCTGAGCCTGTTAAATATGAAGACCCTGGTATCCAGTGCACAGTCTGCACACCTAAGCCTCAAGGAACATTGAGCAAGAGGGGACAGTATACTATAAGAGTAAGAGGGATAGGAAGTCTGCTGTGAGATGGTGTTTACTGACATTGTCAGGAAGTCACATCTATGAAACCACTGCTGTATGGTTACCTAAACAACATCTGAACAATGATGTTACCAGTAGACATGATCACATGGCTGGGGTAATCTTATAAGACCCCACCCCTATATGAAGAGCTACAGGCAATTAATGACTACTCAGAGAAAATTAGTCTTCACTTAGGTTGTATTCCTCAATTGTTTGTCAGGACCAAGTGGTCAGTCTTGTAAACAAATACAAATAAGCCACATTAAATGGACTCACCAGATTTTTAAAAATTTATTATTCTTGTTTTTAAAAAGTTCTTTTTTCCCATGAATCCTCCTGCTCACCCATTCTTCCCTCTTCTCAATCCCTCCCAGTCTGCCTTCAGCCTCCCCTCCATCATCCCCGATGTCCTTCACCAGAAGGGCTGGAAGTCCCAAGGTGGGTCAGCTCAGCATGGCTCCAGACAGGTCCAATTTTCTGATCCCAATATCAAGGCTGGATGAGGCACTCCTCTGCAAGGAATGGGCTCCAAAGCGCCAGCCCATTTAAAGGGACATCATCTGATCCCACCACTTGAGGCTCTACATATTGCCCATGCCAATTGACAGTTGCATTTCCTTGGAGGTCCTAGCTTTTTTTCCTATGAATCCTCAGGGGCTGTTCTTGATTCATTGAGCTCCCCCAGAGTTTCAAGAAGCCATCTTTGTATGACTCCTCTTCATATTCCCTATGTCCTTTCTCATACAGACCTTTCTATCCCACTCTCCAGCCATAAGGAGAGCTCAGCCCCATGCTCAGGAATGAATCTCTGCCTCCACCTACATTCATTGTTGGGTGCAGGTTCTGTAATGACACTTAGCATTGTTGTTCATTTGACTACAGAGGATATCCTGTTTAGTCACAACCCCATTATTGGTTGAGGAGCTATCCAGGAATATGCTGTGTGTTTTTGTATATTTCCCTAGCATCTGGTCTCTTTCCAAACTCCTCATCGGCTTCCTCTATCAAAATTGCCATCTCTTTTTCTCTCTTTCTCTTTGTTGCTTCTCTAACTCAACCGTCTCCTTCTCACATGATTTGTTCCCATTCCGTCTTGGTTACTACCTGTTATGCTCCAAATGTGCTAAGAAGATCTTCTATATTTTCTCTTCCAAAGGGGAGTCCCTGGATGTCTCATTTAAGTTCCTTCTGATTCCAGACTATTCAGGGTTTCTGTTTTGTAGCTTGGGTATTCTTTGCTTTTTTGTCTAAAATGCATTTTTGAGTGAGTACATCCCATGTCTATCTTTCTGGGCTTGTGACACTTAGCTTGGGAGGATATTCTCCAATTTTATCTATTTGCCTACAAATTTTAAGATGTTATTCTTTTTTACAGCTGTCTATTACTCCATTGTGCAGCTATACCACAGTGTGTTATTCCTTTCTTCAGTTGAGGGGCATCTAGGTTGTTTCCAGGTTCTTACTATTAAATAATGCTGCTATAAAGATAGTTGAACTAATGCCTTTTGAATGCAAATGTGAGTCTGTGGGTATATGCTCAGTAGTGGTATTGCTGGATCCTTGAGGAGATTGATTCACAGTTTTCTGAGGAACTGCCATACTGCATTTCAGAGTGGGTGAACAAGTTTACATTCCCACCAACAATGGAGGAGTTTTCTCCTTGCTCCACAACCTCTCCTACATAGACTGTCATCTATGTTTTTGATCTTAGCCATTTAGACAGGTGTAAGGTGGTATTTCAAAGTTGTGTTACTTTGCATTTCTCTGATGGCTAAAGATGATGAGAAATATTTAAATGCCTTTCAGCCATTTGTAATTCTTTAGTTGAAAACTCCCTTTTTTGCTCTTAACTTCATTTTTAGATGGGTTATTTATGGGTTTTTTGGTCTAGTTCTTGAGTTCTCTCTGTATTCTGGAGATCAGTCCTCTGTCAGATGTAGGGCAGAGGTTATTTTCATACTTTTATGCTTATGTGCATAACAATAATAATTTAAAAGAGGTCATGATATTCATACAGTGTGGGTCCATGGAAGAAATTGAGGGAAGATAGGAAAAGGAATGAATTAATTTTATTTTAATTACAAATGCAAATAACAAAGATGAAAACCTTGATCTTTAAAGCTATATGATCTCTCATTTCCTTGTTGTGTCAGGGATTTATTATGTACCCTTGCATGACTTTATCATTTGGGGCATGGTTTCCTCACTGGTGATAGTGCCATCCTCACAGGGGTGAGGAGTAGTTGATATCAGGTAGTCTGGACAAATTACTTAGACCACTAATCATTAGCTATCATTGTCTGGTGTAAGTTTTGTAGGTAATGGGTGCATGTGTGCACATGCATCTGTGGTTGTGTGGTCCTCCACACTCTGAACACACAGCTGAGAAAACAATGTAATTTCTAGAGCTCTAAGCCTCAATGATGGGCGACCTCTCTAAAGTCCTTCTTCCTTCTTAGTGTCCCCTCCTATACTCAGGATCCTAGTGTTGCTGGAGGACTTAGGAGATCCTAAGTGATAATAAAGCCAGAGTAATGAGATATAAGGGATGTCAGAAACTTCTCAATATGGGGAGAGTTTGGGAGAGGCAATCAGTATTTAAAAGGGGTAGTGATGTGGGAATGTCTTTCTGTATGCTGTGAATATCATTCTTTAAATAAGAAAACTGTTTTGGCCATGGCAGGCACTGTAGCAGTAGGCAGGAAATTGGAGCCTAGGTAGGAGAAGGAGGGCAGAGTCAGACAGAGAAGTGATCCGGCTGCCCAGAAAGAAACATGTACCATAATAGGTAAGCCACGGGCCCCATGGCAAGACAGAATAATAGAAATGGGTTGAATTAAGACGAAAAGAGATAGCTAGCAATATGCCTAAGCCTTAGTCCAAACAACATAAAATTACAAAAAAAAGAAAAGATCTTATTATTGGGATAGGCTGGCATTTAATTTCTTAGATCAATTCTACACTTTTACATGAATGATGTGACAAGTCTTAGAATACCAGAGACTACATACTTCCTTTCCTCATGTCATAGCTTTATTTTTACAGAGGAGAGCAAATTGAAAGAATGGATGTGGATATTGAATCCTCCTGAGATATTCAGTTCAAGGTTGCTTAATTTCATAATACCTATCACAATCTATAATTCAATAGCTATGTTTTACTAAAAATTCTCTCTGTCTGTCTCTCTGTCTCTCTGTCTCTGTCTCTGTCTCTGTCTCTCTCTCTCTCTCTGTGTGTGTGTGTGTGTGTGTGTGCGTGCATGCTGGAAATCAAGTTCAGAACATTTGGAAGTACAACAAATGCACTGAACTGCTGACCTATATCTACAGACCTAATAGGTTTAATAATGTTATAATAATCTCACACATATACACCATGGGTCTTGATTGTACACACCTCTCCTCCCCTTTCCCACCACTCCTAGACATTTCTAATGCATCTCCTCCTCTTTTAAATCCAGCCATTTTACTGTTGCTATTAATACCTTACTGAGACAGTTTCTTAGAAAACTGGGAATCAGTCTTGCCAATACCACTTGGTCCAGCAATACCACATCTGGGTGTATACAATAAATACACACATTCACACTCCAAAGACATTAGCTCAACTATGTTCATAGAAGCACTATTCATAAAAGTAAGAACCTGGAAATGACCTAGATGCCCCTCAACTGAAGAATGGATTAACAAACTGTGGTACATCTACACAATGGAGTACTACTTAGCAGTAAGAAAAAATATCTTAAAATTTGCAGGCAAATGAATGGATTTGGAGAATATCCTCCTGAGAAAGGTCTCACAAACCCAGAAAGATAAGCAGGGTATGTACACATTCATTAGTGCACTCTAAACAAAAAAAGCAAAAAGCAAAGCATGTACAAGCTGCAAACCACAACTGCTGAAGAGTTGTTGATCTAAAAACTCTTGGATCCCACTTCCTTTAGAGGAACACCTGATTCAGTCTTGATGTTGGGGGGAGGAAACTGGATCTGCCAGTAGTGGATGCTGAACTGAGAAATATTGGGACCTTGGGATCTCCTGCCCTTGCTGGGGAGGAGATGGGGAGATGTGGAGAAGAGAGAGTGACTGGAGGAGCTGGCAGGGGGGAAGGGACCTTGAATAAGGATATACACAATAGTAAATGTGACTTTACTTATGAGAAAAAAAGAAGAAGAAAGAAAGAAAAAAATTATTAGTAAAAAAAGAAAGATGTTTTGATGTAAAAGTTGGGAAAAACCTATTTCACATATTTACTTTGGCCAGAGGTTAATGTTGGAGGATCAGAAAAACTTGACTGTTAGTATCGAAACACATGCTAGTTTTTGAGGTGTGAGTAAAGATGGCTGGAGCTATTTAGGGGTGGCCACTTGCTGGGGAAAAAAAGCTATCAAATAAAAAAAATACCTCACTGAGTTCAATTACTCCTGCCTGTCAGCACGTTAACTGATAGTAACATTTCTTTTAGAATCTCTCCCTAATCCAAATGAGGGGGGAAATTCTGAGATTCTGTTGTACTTAGAAATTGGCATATGTAGGCTTCTACATGCCCAGAACGTGGCAGGCATCCCCTCTCACAGGGAAAAAGAGCAATGAGAGTCTGTCAACACTAAGGTGTTGGTGAGTGGGATCCCTCATTTCTATCTTCCCAACTGAAGAGTCAGAGTGAATACACTTCAGGAAGATTAAAGAAGAGTAGGTTACTCTGATTATCAAGGTCTTAACCTGTTCATTTAAACCCAGAATCTTTCTGGTTCCTTTTAGAAAGCAATGTCTTTTGAAATTAATTACAACCATCCTCTAAAACACACATTTGATAAAATGGTCTGATTTCTAGGCCTGACTTCTGGTCACTTACACTTTCCTTCCATTCACCCTCTTTTCCTTGGAATATATGAAAACAACAGACTTGCCAGGAAGTGTGGGGTCTTAGGCTCATTGACATCAACTTACCCTGCTCAACACAGGACATGGCCAGAGTGTTTGGAATCCATGCCAACAACTATCACCTGGTCAGGGTATAGGGCATGTTCATGTTCTAATTCATGTGCTTAGTCTTTCTCTTCATGAAGATATAACAGAATACCTGGTCCTGGTGTTATTTTAAATCTTTTCTATTAAATGTACTTTGTGTATGTGCCTGACTGAGCTGTGTCACACATGTGGAAGGGAGATCAGAGGACATCCTGTAGGAACTAATTCCCTCCTTCTACTATGTGGGTGCCAGGGATCAAACTCAGGTCATAAGGTTTTGATATCAAGCACCATTAATGTAGCCAAATGATCATACCCACCCAATGGACTACAGGGATTAAAACCTCTGCTAGGTCTTGTTATGAGATATTCATGCATACTATGAAAGTACTCTCTCAACTGAACTACATCTCTAATCCAGAGCACTATTTTGTACTTATTTAATTAATAAATATTGTAGTCTGACAATTTGTACCTGTATATGAGGCATTCAGGTCAGTTTCCCCTTCTCTCTTCCTTCCTCCCACCCCTTCAGCTTCACTTCTTTTCTGCAAAGCTCTTTCCCATATTCATGATTTATTTTGTGTCCTACAGACTTCCGCTAGTACCATCTGTGTGACTGTGTGGTTAGAAAGGTCCATTAGAGCCTTTTGGCTCATGGATCACCAGTGGGCACAAACTGAATATAAGGTCTCCTTCTCTCCCAGAACCTGTTAGTTGTAAATAGTTCAGCAGTAACTGGGAAGGTCTGTCTCTTCTCATGATGTCATGGAATGGCAGAAGTTGAGTTTTGGTGGATAGAATTAGTAGAGGAATTTTTTATTTGTTGTCCTGCTACCCCTGAGAGAGGGCCTCATGTACCCCAGACTGATCAAAAACTGTCTATGTAGCTTTGAACTTTCTCTTTGAACTCCTGGTCCCCCTGCATCTATTCCCTCAGTCGTGGGATTACAGAAGTGCACTACCACTTCCATAGTGGTGGTGCAGATGGAGGCAGGGCTTTGTGACTGCTAAGCTGTCATTCTGCCGTCTGAATCTGAGCACTCCTCCTAGATTATCTTTATTGTCAAATGAACAATAACATCATTGGTCTCAAATAAAAACAAAACATTAAATGATACATCATCTTTATTGGTATGTCTAGTTCACACCCCACAAAATGTTTCTAATTTCCAGTATAATTCTCAATGGTTTCAAATATTATTCTACTTAGAAGCTGCACATACAGTAATATTTAGAACATTTTCATCACTTCAAAAAATCTCCCCTCACATTGGTAAGCAACTAATCAGAGCAATTTTAACACACACACGCACACACACACTCTGCTTCATATTAGCTTTCTATACAGTCTCACTTGCAGCCTTGGGTCTCATTTTCTCCCTCTGTAAATCATGACCTCAGTGAACTGTGCTGAGATACTGGTCCATTGGGACATACTAGACCTAGGACCTCTCCCACCTCAACTTGAGCACTCTGAATGACAACTCTATTACATAGTGGTGCCTATGTCCAGAATACTTTCATACTCTAGCAAGAGTGGTGAACAGGAAGATCCTGAGTAATGGAGTACAGAAAGAAGATGCATGTGTGGGAGTCATAATTTGTGGAAAATTGATTTAATTTGTTAGAGTCACAAGTGTGGGCAGCTTCTAAGACAATATTATTTTTTGCTGAGTTGAGTTTGGAAAAACAATGAATAATGTTTCAGGGATGAACAAAGATATTCTGTAAAGATCTGCATGCAGATGACCAATTCCGGTTTAATTTAATTTATTTTTTAATGGAGTCATCCTTGGTGAGAGGGCAATTAATGTTAATAAATTTACTTAAATTTTGATAAAAAAGAAAAAAAACCTCAGATCTTCCTGAAATGATAACATTGTTTATTGATTCTAACCAGTGTTAACTCACTGGACATCAAAAGGCTGTACTTGAACTTTATGATCTGCCAAAATGAAGAGGATACCAAAGTTCAGGTGATAGAGAGGTAAATCATCTACTGGCTGGAGCCCCGGCCCCACCATCTGCCCAGGGTATAAACACAGCTAAATGAGCACACTTCACCACCTTGGGGAGGAGGAAGCCCTGCAAAGGGAGCCCACAGCTGGAGCAAGAACACAGAGGGCACATTGCTGACAGAGAAGCAATGATGGACCTGACTTCATTCCTCTCCCTGGAAACCTGGGTCTTCCTGGCAATTAGTCTGGTGCTCCTATACCGGTGAGTAACTACAAAATACACCCCACTGTGTCCTCATATTTGAGGTTATACTCAGACCTATAGTCTGGTATAGTAAGTGACATTAGAATCAGGGGCTGGAGAAATGACTCAGTGGTTAAAAGCACTGACTGATCTTCAGTGGACACAGGTTTGAATACCTCTATCCATGTGGGTCTCATAGTCGTCTGTAACTACAGTTCCAGGGAACCTGACACCCTCCACAGACACTGGAATAAAACTGTAGAATGTTGAAATTATCTCTTGTGAAAACATTTTAAATTGCATGTTTCTATTTATTTGTGGTAGAAGCAGCACATGAAACATTTTGTGTGTGTGTGTGTGTGTGTGTGTGTGTGTGTGTGTGTGTGTGTGCATCAGAAGACAACTATGGGTAGTTAGTTCTCCTCTATTGTGTATGTGCTGGGGGTCAAATTCAGATTTTCAACATTGACAGTCAATATATGGAGTCACGTTGAAGGCACAAAATAAAAGTAAACAGAGTTTCTTTGGGGGGTGCCAAAATGAGGGGTCAAAGAAGGAGCCTTTATCTGCTAGTCAAGCGCTCTACCTCTGAGTTATAGCCCAGTTATACTAACTCTTAAAGATCATGCAGATGTTATGCAGATCTATTGGGCACCTACACATATTTTCAATTCCCTCTTGCTGAAGTGAAGATGTTTTCTAATAAGATTTACTCTGGGTATGATCTGATTGACTTTCAAGTTATCCCCAGAGATCAGTAGAAACAGATCTGAACAGTGGCTGTCATGTACACTGTGCTCCTCATCCTCTCTCTTGGCTCTCTGAGAACTGGAGGGGCAGCCAAGTTGTTGTTTTATCTTTTTTTTTTTTGTTTTGTTTTTTTGGTTTTGGTCAGGTTCATCTCGTCTCTTTTGTTTGTGTGGTCACAAGGTTTTCTGTTTCACTTTATAGATTTGGGACTCAGAAACATGACATTTTTAAGAAACAAGGAATTCCTGGGCCCACGCCTCTGCCATTTGTAGGAACACTGCTTCAATACTACAAGGTAAGCGTTGATTGAACTCCATTTATGGCTTCCCTAGATGGCCAATAATGGTTTAGTTCTATTAAAGGCTCCTTGGGAGGAAACACTGAGATTATAGACTCCCATACTGCGCATTCTCATGATACTAGAGAATATCCAGTGGTTTCTCAGGGCTCTAGTGCCAATTTAAAACTATCAAAGCTATGTGTGTGTGTGTGTGTGTGTGTTTGTGTGTATGTGTGTATGTATTTGATATGTGTGAGTGCTCATATGTGTGCAGGGGCACGTGTATGATTCTGTGAGCATGGAGAGGCCATGGGTTGATATTGGGTATCTTCTTGATAGCGTTTAATTTATACTTTGAGGCATGGTCTCTCACTTGATCCAGCTCTCTCTGACTTGACTTGTTTTAGCAAGCTTACACCAGTGATCCTGTGTCTTTGCCTACTGCAAGTGGGGACTACTGGACTACTGGAAAGGTTTACCCCTGTGTAGAATTTGCACAGACACTGGGGATCCAAACTCTGGTTTTAGGGTGTGCCTTTCCCACTGAATATCTCCAGAGCTCCCATGTACACTTTCCCCATATTTATTAATGTTGGGGCAAGTGTGTATGTGTGAACATTGGCATACAAATGAGAAGAGAGGACAATGTGTGAGAGTTAGTTTTCTGTCCCAGCATATTAGTCCTAGGATGGAGCTCAG
This sequence comes from Sigmodon hispidus, assembly GCA_004025045.1. Lineage (NCBI taxonomy): Eukaryota > Metazoa > Chordata > Mammalia > Rodentia > Cricetidae > Sigmodon > Sigmodon hispidus. The sequence goes on along the minus strand of PVIH01021508.1, from coordinate 4,215 downwards.
GTTCTTAGGGTTGGTGGCTATGCCTTTTCTTTAGGAGCTATCTCACTGGCCCTAATGATAAGTTATTGAGCTTCAAGTTTTCCTTAGTTGAAATGAACAGTCTTCAGTCCATGTACTTTTGTTATTCAGGACATGATGCTCAAACATTGTGAGCAAAACAAGCTTGTTTTCTACCTAGTGCAGGTTCCAGAAAGGTGCTGCTATACATAATTGGAGAGAGTCTTGAAGAGGTTTCTAACTTCTAGGACATCAACCTGTATGCAGTAGATTAAAATTCTCTTCTTCATTATCAGGCTCATTAACAACATTTTTTTTCTGAATATTCCTGAAGTCAGCTTATCACAGATGTACACACATACCTTTGTGGGACTTTTCATATACTCAGGTTCTCTGCTTAATCAATGACCCCCTGAATTCATTTCTATGACTCTTTCCCCAGCACTCACTATTTATGGCATTGAAATCTAGGTGGATCATTTGTGACTGACTTGTCTTGACACCTGGCCCATGGTCAAAACACTTGAGACATTCCTAAGCTCACATACAGAGGGCAAGTGGTGAAGCTTGTGCTGCTGTCTGCTTCAGGTTTTTCTCTCTAAAGCTTATATGCTTCCTTCCAATTCATTAAAATGATTATTATCATCATTGTTATTATTATTAATGTTTGTGTGTGTGTGCTGTGTGTACCTGTTTTGTGCACATGTGTGAGTCTATGAATGTACAGGCAGAGGCCACAGGGAGGTATCTGTTTTCTTGCCGTTTCAAGCTGACTTTTCCAACTGAGCCATCTTGCTGGTGTCTCTTCAAACACGTAGGAAGAACTTTTCCCTGTCAGAAACAGTAAACCTCATTTCATGGCAGTTGGAAGTTTGGTTCCCAACTTACAGAATGGTTACTGCTTACAAGGAAGTAATGGATTTCATTCATTTCTCTTTCTAGAATCCGTTGTCATTTGATATTGAATACCGTAAAAAGTATGGAAAAATATGGGGGTGAGTATTCTGGAAAGTTCCATGGAGTGAATTCTTTTAAGAATGATGCCCTCTACTCGTGCAAGGACATTGCCAGCCCATAATCATAGTAATGCATTTCCTGTTGTAAAGGGAATCCCATGGTGTCATTACATGCCATGGTTCACAGGTCTTGCAAACATGGCATATGGTGGTTTGTTGACAGGCTTTGGTGTTCCATGGACTCTGGACCAAGATGGGTGTTTACTTTTTATTTTTTATTTTTTTAAATAGATTTTTCTCTATGTGACATTCCGGGCTATCCTGGAAGTCACTTTGTTGATCCAACTGGTCTTAAAGTCACAAAGATCTAACTGTCTCTGTCTTCACCTATTTCACTTCATTTCCCACAAATGTGCTCTAACAATGTGTGACACCACCTGTTGTGCTGGTGCAGGTCAGTAGATTTGCTGAAGGAGGCAGAGGCAGGAGGATCAGGAGTTGAAGACCAGCCAGGGTTACACAGTGTGTGATGCTGTCTCTGCCACATCCACTCATTTCCCTCAGGAAGCCCAGACTCCTCCACCTCAGGATTGACTTTAACATGTCCTTAGACAGCAGGGATTGGAGGACATAGCTAAGGATTGGGAAAGGATGTATGCTTATCATTGAAAACTCCTTTGCAAATGGAGAGATTTTGCTATTGTTGCTGATACTTTGTTTCAAATCAAGGGTGTTTATTCTGTCCTGGAGGGGGACATGAGCCATAGTGCATGATGTAGGGCATAGGATACTTGTGACAGTTGCCCCTCTACTTCTAGTGGATTAATTTAAGCTCAAGTGATAAGGCTTGGTACATGGGCCTTTATCTGATGAATTAACTTGGCAGCCCCTGCCAAGCTTTTGGGGTTTTTTGAGACAGGGTTTCTTTGTGTAACAGCTTTTGCTGACCTGGAACTCCTATCATAGGTGAGACAGGCCTCTGCTTACTGAGTTCTGGAATTAAAGGTGTGAGCCTTCATGACCCTCTGCCAAGAATTTCAGTAGAAAGTTTTATCACTGTGCCCTGTCTAATTGAACTGACTTTGGAGAGCCAATGTATTTAAAACCAAGGGGGTCTTCCTTGGATCTATGTCCTTAAAGGCTTTGTGAAGTGCCTGAGCCAGCAACGGAAACTGTTTATTGTCACTGATGCTGTAGTTGGGTTAGAGCCTTGAGTAGATGTCATCAGTAAGGTCTGAGGCAGTAATAGGTGGGAGGAGGCTCTGGCTCCTCATGTCTCTTCATCTCTTCTCATCCATCTTAGGAACCACAGGCCTGAACACAGGTCTGCAGAGCCATAAAGACCATGTCAGTCAATGCCAGTGAAGGCTTTGCTGTAAGTAAATGGCCCCATGTGAATTTCTACTTGGAATACTATTGCTTGTCTACTTTACAGTGTTTCTTCAACTCTTCATTGATTTCATATTCATTTATTCATTCACATATTTATTCACTTATTTTTTTAATTACATTTTTATGTAGTTGTCCTGGCACTTATTGTATAGAGCAGACTGTCTCTAACTTATGGAGATCTGCCTCCCTCTGCCTTGCAAGTGTTAAGATTAAAAGCATGTGCCACCACATCTGGTTCTAACATAATTTTTATTTGAAACATTTAGTCCCTTTTATTTTTACTAGTTTTGTGTGTCTGTACGAACTAGCAACTATTTAATCTTTGGTTTTTTGTTACAGTTGTTTATTTATCAGAGAGGGACCTGTGCTCCATGTCACACATGCAACTGTCAGAAGACAACTGTAGCAGTTAGTTCCTCCATTCCACACTGTAGGTCCCAGGTGTGAACTGGTGTCCATTGGGCTGTTTGCTTTCCAATTCCAGGAGCTAGCCCTGGGTAAATCCTCAGGCAGGCTCAGGACCTTGACTTTCTGCTGGGATGGTGACAGTGGAATCTTACCAGGGCCTGTGGAGGTGATCCTGGCTGCAGAAAGTTCTAGAGTAGGGAAGACAGCACTTTGCACCCCTCCCCTCCCCCACCTGGCTCTCATGTGCTTTCTGCCCTGGCTTCCACATTATTCTGAGCCTTAGAGAAGCTGGTTTAGGTGCTTTATATAAATTGTGTCTTTTCATTTGTTTTATCAGCTCAGTGTTTCAGAACCAGGGCCTGGTGTACTCTAGACAGTCTTCCTAACACTGAGGCTATTCCAGGCACTAACACTGAAAAATGTTATTATTCTTAAATTTTTTCAATGAAATTTTAATATTTTGAGAATTTAGTTTTACTTTAAAATATTCAATTTAACTTTAATATTTTATCTTAAGCATTTAATTATAAGTTTTTACTTAATATTAAATTTTAACCATTTATATTACTTTTAATTATTTATATGTGTATGTGTGTGTGTGCTCATGAGTGCTGATATCATGGAGGCAGAGGAATTAGATCACAGATCTTAGAGCTAAAGTTACAGGTGGTTGTGAGTCATCCAACCTGGGTTCTATAACCCAGTCTTGGGGTCTCTGCAGGAACAATGTGTGCTCTTAACTGTGGTGCCATAACTCCAGCCCCTTTCATATTTTAAATATGCAAAAGACCTACAAAAATGTTAAGACAACTCTCACATATCACATCTAGGCTTAAGAATTCCATGTATGATTTCCAGTTATGATGTCTTTGGAGCTGTTTTGTCTTTAAATGACTGCCTGAGTCTTGAATGACCTCACCTGTCACTTTACAGAGACTCCACTATATCTGTGGTCAGATGTCCTAAGCTGGACTGGGCACTCCTGTGACAACATGTGGTATGACCAGAGTGAGTGTCACATAACATGAGAACCAAAGCCTTGATATGGGCCTCCCATATCAGGACCTGTCTTGGGTTAATCTGCTGTTCTCTCCACACAGGTTATTTGATGGTCGAACACCCCTGTTTACAATCACAGATACAGAGATGATCAAGAATGTTCTTGTGAAGGAATGCTACTCTGTCTTCACAAATCGGCGGGTAAGTAACTTTTATTTAATTCAAAAATTACAAATTAGTTTTTTGTTATATTTAATGATGTGTATGTGTGTGTGTGTGTGTGTGTGTATGTGTGTGTATTTGAGTGAAAGCCATATGTGTGTAGGTTCCTGTGAAGGACAGAAGAGATTCCAGGCCATTGTGAGTGGCTTGGATTGGAATCTGGGCAGTGAACTCAGGTCCTCCCCAAGAACAGCAAGCATCCTTAACTGTTGAGGCAGCTTTTTTACTTACTGAATTTTTT
>PVIH01021507.1:0-29578 GCA_004025045.1 Sigmodon hispidus | reverse complement strand
ACACCACCACCATCACACCACCACCACCACACCACCACACCACCACCACTCCTACAAACAAATGCTCCTGCTGCAGCCTTTCTTGGCTCTTTGAAATTTACTCTCTTCACCTTGAAAAATTGTGCCTGGGCTGGAAGTGAGCCAGAGAACAGGAAGTTAGGTGAACAGCGTAATGTTACCTTGGGTTCCATTTAAAATTACATGAAATACAAGTTTATTTCTGAAATGACAAGAGAGTAGTATAAAAAAAAAAAATGAGGTTTTACTTAAACCATTCCCTGACTGATGAGATCTTGCGTGGTTCATTCTAGATGTCTAGCTCTAGAGCAAGACAGATGGATCCCTTCAGTTTTGTAGACTATGAGTGATGTGGGAGCCTGTGACATACAGCGGGCCAATGCTTATGAATGCTGAACTTAGTCTCTTGTAGCAGATTAGAGACTTTAGAAAAATACTTATGAGACAACATAAATATATAAAATATAACACAACAGGGAAAATTTAAATGAGGAGTGGATATTAGATATTAAGAATCATTTTCCTTTGAGAATGACAGGGTGCTGTGGTTGCTAAAATTATGATCTGATTATACAATACATATGGAAACAGTTATGATTGAAATAATAGTTGAGATGGCCTTCAAAGTCAATCTCCCCAAGATGAACGGAAGTATACATGTGAAAACAATGTGGCTATGTGGCAAGTCATTTAAACTGAGCGACGGATCAAGGGGAAATCATTATACTGCTGTTATGTTTAAAATTCTTTATAAAATATCTTTCATCCCTTTATAAAGTCTTCACTAAGTTCTCATCTGATATCACATATCAACCACCACTATTCGTCAATCAGGAAAAAAAACACTCAGAACAGCACAGCCAACATAAAGCCTGACATTCATTCATTCATTCAACATTACTGCTTGGCACAGCTAGGAGGCAGCTTTGCTGGGCAGTAAGTACCACCAGAGACAAACTGATATAAAACTGACCAGAAGTCAGCCTTTCTTCCCTTCTCCTCAAGGCTCTCTCTACCCCTCTTCCCCACTAGTCTACCTATGATATCGATCAAAAGATTGGAAAGAAAGGGTTGGAGAGATGGATCCACAGTTAAGGGCTCACACTACTCTTGCAACAGACCCAGGTTTGGTTCCCAGCACCTACCTTAATAGTTCCAGGGGATCCTGTGCCTCTGGTTTCCATGGGCACCTACACCCTGTGGGGATCTCTGTGACCACCATGGCCAGTAGAATAACAATCCACAGGAGGCAAAGAGCCAGTCCAGTTCAACCAAATAGCCGGGGTTGGTTCAGACTTCAAGAGTCTGACTCCAAGTAGTTTATTTTAGGTATATTTAAGCAGAGCAGAGTTTGCTGAAAATTTTTCTGATAATAATTCAATCCCATGTACTTAATAAAGGAAGATGTGACTAAATACAAGCTATTTTAAATTGTGACATCTTTCATAGAAGATGTTCTACACATTAACCAGGTCACAATAAGGATCTGGAGGAGGATCTGGTGTGCTCTTGGCCACACAGAAAGCCCAAACATCACCATACTATTAACCATGTCCACTCCAAGCCTTCTGGGTGGGAAACAGATAATACGTCCTTGCCTTTGAATAATCCTGTGTGTTTAATATTGCTGGCCCCCTACTGCTTCTGTACCTCCTCCAAACAAGTTATCATGCCCAAACACAAATGCATAATTTTAAAATATTTTTTAAAGATCTGGAAGATTTTTATTTTATGTATGGACTAGATCTTTTTTTTTTTTTTAAACAGCACCAGCGGGGGTTTATTTAGTGATAGTAAGGTTAATGACTCCCTCAAACAATATGGGACAGGCCACCTGGTTTATTCAAACGGAAACTAAACTTTAGATCTCTGACTCAACAATAACATAAGAAACCTTTACTGACACAAACCTGTGTTAAACCCAAGACAGTTTGAGTCTTAAAAGCTCTACTACTGGTGGACTGGTGTCTACAACGTGAGTGTTCAGTTCAGTTACAAAAGCACATTGGAGTTTCTCAGCTGCCACATCTTAAGCAGGTCTGAAATATGCTGTCACACAAGAATTTTACACATGCCCACTGCCAGTCTCCAGTCATTATGGTTTCTTCAGCCCTCAGAACATTTTTAGGAGATTTTCTTTAACCTGTTTGCCTTAATGGGTACATAAGAACTCAGTAAACTGACAGAATGAAGATTAACTGAGATGCCAAGAGAAGTTTTTATTGCAAGCACAGTGAGCAGGAAGAGATGTCTTCTCACAGAGTGGCCACCAGGTCTGCCGTTAACTAAATCTCTGACAATCTTTCATTGGTTTAAAGCACATGTATACACTTCTCCTTATCAGGTGTACATCATCTCTGCCATTTGGGACATTTTCTTAGGAATATACAAGTAATACTCCATGTAGCCTGATAGGTCCTCAATGGTCACATCATCCACATAGACACGAGCTTGCTCGGAAGAGGATCGAGGGGAGCCAGACAGAGTTCTGGTGTGCAGGGATGGAGAGTAGTCCTCAAGTGGTCTTCGTTCTGGGGCCAAAGGAGGGACATTCTGCAGACCTGAAAAGGAATACACTTCCATATCGTGCCATCTTTTGCACTGGCACTCCTTGCCAATACACGCACATGGCTTGCCCTGGCTTAGCTTGGAAACAGATCGAAAGTCAGAGAGATTACTGGCCGTAAGACTTTCTTGGGAGACTTGGGTAGCATCAGAGGGCTCTTCTGTTTTACTCTCTGACGTGAGCCTTGGAACTGAACTTCTCAGAGGCTCAATGCCTGCCCCTGTGTGATTAACATCAAGAGAAATAGAGGTCTCTCCTGCATTGAACTCTTTGGGGCTTGAGATTCCCAGCCCACTGCTGCCATCGGGTGGCTCAGTCTGGCCTCTGTGCTTGAGCTGGCTGCTGGGAGGAGACGCTGTTGTGCTGCAATGTATGAACTTGGGAGGATGAAGGACAGGAGACTTAGAGCGACGACGACGCTGGGTTCTCACTGCTCCTCGTGAAGACTTCCTTGTGGATCCTGAAGCATCCACTCATAATTTCTTGAAGGCAGTTTGTAGCCTCTCCTCCTCTCCATCCTTGGCTTCAGATTTCATTGTGAAAGTTTCTGCACTTCTACGGATGTTCCCACTAATACTCCTCGCAGCCAGGGTACTCCCGGATCCGTCCCCGTCGGTCCTAAGCGTCTCTCCCGGACTAGATCTTTTAAGATGCACACACACACACACACACACACACACACACACACACACACACACACACACACACACATCACAGACACTTTTGGTAAGTGCAGTTTTTTTCCAATACCAATTAATCCTATCCACTCACTTCTTGAGACCTCTCCAGGTTTTTGGCATTAAGATATTTACATGTTTGTTGTTGCCAGCAGGCATTTTATCCAATACCTGCCTACTGCTGAAATGTATATTTAAAAACTGTAATAATTTGAAAGACTTGGAAAGTCAGTATTTGTGCATTATTTGTCCCAGAGACTGTTCTAAGAAGTAGAAATACGACTTTGAACATAGACAAGCCCTGCCTTTAAGAGGCCAGGATACTGAAAGACATTAATAGTGAGTGCAGAACATAAAGACTGCAGTTAGTATTGTGTTATGGGTTGGCAAGATGGCCCAGTGAGTATAGGTAGGTGCCAGAAAGCCTGAACTGCCTATAGCCACACGGTAGAAAAGAACTGACTCCTGCAAGCTACCCTTTCATCTCTACATATTCACTCTCATGTGTCCCCACAAGCACACAGACACAATAATATATAAATAATATAAATAAATAATAATAAATATAAAAAAATAAGATTGTGTGCTGAATTTGCTGCGTTGATTTTAAGCCTGTTATCATTGTACGCATGTACACACACGTATACAAGGAACAGTCATGTAAGATAATTGATTCTGTTGATTATAATAATCATTATGTATAAGTAAAAAGTCCGAGACTGACTATTTTGACTTTGCCATTTACTATTAAGGGCTCAGACTACTCAGGGCATTTATTTCAATATATCCTAAGTGGTAGGCTGCAGGAGCTCTCCTATTTTCTGAACCTGTCTTGCCATTGTATTAGATTCCTCATTAAGGAATTGGATAAATTTTATGTTTTTGTAGGACAGTTATGTTTTGAAGACTGTACTGCCATAGCAGCCTGAATCTGTTGATTTATAAAATGTACCCAAGTGCCCTTTTCTCTCTATTCAAAAGGTGATGAAAAACTACATAACATTATAAAAAGTCTTACATCATTTTTGAACATTTCTCTAAATAAGTAAAACTGTGATGATCAGCTATGCCATTTATTCCTTAAAGAAGTATTTAAGGGAGAGATCCAGCCTAGTGCTTATAAAAGAGTAAGTTGGTATAGCCATAAAATAACATCTAAAGTTGAGAACAGATCTATAATATGGGAGATAACTTTTATTTTTTGTTTTAGATTTATTTATTTATTATCTATTTATTTATCATCATCTATTCCTATATAAAAAACACATTTGTATTGAAATTTCTTTAAAAAGATACAGCATTGAGAATATCTTAAAGGGAGAAACTTAATAAACACAGCTTCAAATTTAATAATTGTAGTTAGTTTGTTCCTATGTAGGCATATTAAATAATGAAAATAACTATTCACTCTGTCTCTTTTCTCTAAAGTATGTGGAACATAAAAAAATAAAATCTAAGGTACCTCAAGCCAGGTTAGGCTCAGCTACAGATGAAGAAAGCACACTAGGTCACAGCTAATGCCCATCGATGCACTATGGTCACCAAAAATGCCTGCCAAGCAACCCTTCTACAGTCAAACCAGAAGTTTTGTTGTTGTTGTTGTGTGTGTCTTTTAAATCACTTTATTCACCCATCATCTTTTAATTAAATAAGAATGCTTTTGCTTAAAGTCTAAGTGAGTACATCCCCTGCTTATCCTTCTGGATCTGTGAGACCTTTCTCAGAAGGATATTCCCCAAATCCATTTTTTTGCCTGCAAATTTTAGGATATCATTTTTTTCTTACTGCTAAGTAGTACTCTATTGTGTAGATGTACCACAGTTTGTTAATCCATTCCTCAGTTGACACACAACCCCCGTAGCCACAACTAACTAAGATCTGGCTAAGACCTGACTAAGAGTGATCCAATGGGCAGATGCCAGTCCAAGAATACATATAACAATATAAAGAACAACAGGACACCACCAGAAGAAGCTGGTGGCTCTACAACACAAAGACCTGAACAGAGCAATGAAGAGGAAACAGAAGGAAAAAAACATTAAAAACACCTTTATGAAGATTATAGAAGCCTTAAAAGAGGATATTAAAAAATTCTCTTAAAGAAATAGAAGAAAATACAAATAAAACTTTGGAAGAGATGAACACATCCTTGAAACAAAAAAAAAAAAAGAAAGAAAAAGTCAACAAATGAAAAAACCATTCCAGGAACTAAAAATTGAAATAGAAGCAATAAAGAAGGCACAAAACAAAGCAAAGGCGGAAATAGAAAATCTGAAGAAACAAACTGGAACTACAGATATAAGTATAACTAACAGAATCCAAGAGATGGAAGAGAGAATCTCTGGAATGGAAGACTCAATAATGGAAATAGATAAATCAGTCAAAGAAAACACTAAAACCAAAAAAGCCACAACACAAAACATTCAAGAAATTTGGGACACCATGAAAAGACCAAACCTAAGAATAATAGGAATAGAAGAAGGAGAAGAATACCAGCTCAAAGGCACAGATAATGTACTCAATAAAATCACTGAAGAAAACTTTCCCAACCTAAATGAGGAAATGCCTATAAAGATACAAGAAGCTTACCGAACACCAAATAGATTAGAACCCCCCAAAAAAGTCTACTTGCCATATAATAAAGCCACAAAACACACAGAACAAAAAAAAAATATTAAGAGCTGCAAAGAAAAAGGGCCAACTTACCTATAAAGGCAGACCCATTAAAATAACACCAGACTATTCAATGGAAACAATGAAAGCAAGAAGGTCCTGGTCAGAAGTTATACAGACACTAAAAGAGCATGATTGCCAACCCAGACTACTATACCCAGCAAAACTATCAATCACCATAAATGGAGTAAGCAAGATATTTCATGACAAAGACAGACTGAAACAATACCTATCCATAAATCCAGCCCTACAGAAAGCACTAGAGGGAAAACTCCAACCTAAGGAACCCAGATACACCCATGAAACCACAAACAATCAATAATCCCACAGAATAGCCCAGAGAAAGGAAATACATACAAGCTACCACTAAAAATAGCAGGAAGTATCAATCAGTGGTCACTAATATCCCTTAAGATCAATGGACTCAACTCTCCTATAAAAAGACACACACTAACATGATGGATACAAAAACAGAAGCCATCCTTCTGCTGCATACAAGAAACACACCTCAACCACAAAGACAGACACAGACTCAGAGTAAAGGGTTGGGAAAAGATTTTCCAATCAAATGGCCCCAATAAACAAGCTGGTGTTGTCATTCTAATATCTAACAAAGTAGACTTCAAACCAAAATCCATCAAAAGAGACCAGGACAGACATTATTTATCCATCTCAGGAAAAAGCGATCAAGATGAGATCTCAATCCTGAATATTTATGCCCCTAATATAAGGGCACCTATATTAGCACCTAAAGATTTTGCTAACAGCAGAGCAACATAAGTACGTGTGTGTGTGTGTGTGTGTGTGTGTGTGTGTGTGTGTGTGTGTGTGTGTAGGGTTGGATGTGTGTTTTTTCAGCTTGTATGTCTGTATCACCTGCTACACTAGGTTTATATGTAAAAGAAACACCACTAAAGCTTAAACCCCACATGAAATGTCACACTCTAATAGTGGGAGACTTCAATATCCCACTTTCACCCTTGGATAGGTCAACCAGACAGAGGCTCAACAGAGAAATAAGAGGTCTAACAGATGTTATGATGCAAATAGACATAATAGATACTTACAGAAGCTTCCACCAAAATACACACTCCATGGAACTTTCTCTAAAATTAACCACATACTTAGTCATAAAGCAAATATCAATAGATACAAAAAATGGAAATAACCCCTTGTATCTTATCAGACCACCATGGCCTAAAGGGAGATAACACTTTTAAACAGGAGAGTGTACTTCAACTTATTGTCAATATTTATCCTTCCTCAAACAGGCTCCACCCCTCCCATAGGGAAATAGCAGAACACAAGGTCATTTCAGGTGACTATTCAGAAGGTTTCCCTAAAGCAAACAGACAGCAGAAATCCATAATTCTACTTCTAGGAACCACTTCCCTAGCACCAGATTTAACAGAGCTGAATGGCCAGGAAGGGTTCATATTCATTATGCATATGGGTGGAGCCCAAGAACCATGCTACAAATGCTCCAGGTGATTTGAATAAGACTAAAACTGGAAATGAACACATACATAATACTATCTCAGAGTACTGAAGTTGCTTAATCTATTTTTTTTAATTCATACATGTATCTGTAACATTCGAATATCACATCCCTCACATGATCCACAAAGCCCTTCATCACTTGGCCCAGGTATCTCTGTCCATTTCTGCTCTTCAGCTGTCCTACACTACAATGTTTAATACACGTTTATGTGGTCCTCCTTGATGTTCACATAATTCTCACCTCTGTCTGCGGGACTGTGGATCTGGTTTTCAATTCCAAACATCTTGGTAAATGTGTGTGACCCCCTTGAGCCTCAGGTGACTATATAAATGAAGGTAAGGGGTTAGAGAGACAGCTCAATGGGCTAAATGCTTACAGTATAATCATTAGGTCCTCAGTTTGGATCCCCAATACTCACTTAAAAAGCGGTCCATACCTGAGACAGGAGGATCCTGGGTGATTGGAGGGTGGGGGATGCTGGCCATCCATTTTAGCCAATCATTGAGCTCCAGGTTCAGTGAAAGACTGTTCCAAAACAAAGTGGCAAGCAGCATAGACTAAACCATACCAGTTTAGGTGGCCATCCTTGCAGTTAGTGACTACAGACACATTGACATCTATGCTGCCTACTAATTATATAAACATGTCAGAGAAATACATTGACTTCCAAAGAGCTGAGGTTGTATCTCAATAGTAGAGCATTTGGCTAGCATATAAATGGTCCTGTGTCCCAACCTCAGCATCACTGGGGGTGGGAGAGGGGGAGGAGTGAACATCACAAACAAATTAGAAAAAAACTAAGCTACGGACAAGTTTTAAGAAGTTGACCAAGCCATCAGCAGGTCAGAGACTTAACACAAAATTGAGGCTAGTTTTCTGTACCTACTCACTAAGCGCCTTCCACAGATCATTTGTTCTCATCTCCATTCTGTGATAAAATGAAAACTGTCATAAGAAAACTCTTGAGCCAAGTATGGTGGCACATGCTTTGAATTCCAGTACTCAGGAAGCAGAGGCAGGTAACTAGGAATTCCAGGCCAGCCACGAATACATAGTAAGGCTGTCTCAAATTTAAAGAGAGAAAATGTTGATGTCGCATGAAAATATATGTACACTCCTGGTTTCATGTCAACTAAAACCTAGTGTAGCAGGTGATACAGACATACAAGCTGACAAAACACACATCCAACCCTACACACACACACACACACACACACACACACACACACACGTACTTACGTTGCTCTGCTGTTAGCAAAATCTTTAGCCTACTTTGTGATTTGCAGAATGTGGACCAAAAACAGCAAGCATCTAGCTAAGACTGTTATTCCTCCTCTATATCAAGGCTCACCCTGATTCAGATTTTTTTTTTTTTCCTTCTGTTTTTGAGACTGTATGTCACTAAGGAGCCCAGGTTAGCCTTAAATTTCCAAGTTTCCTGTCTGAAGCTTCTTGAGTGCTGGCATGGAAGGCAGAGATCCTCTAGAGCATTAAGATCAAAGGTGCACCACCATGCCCTGCTGAGACTGTTTGATGGAGTTAATTGCCCTTCAACTTCACAAGCCTTGTGGAAATGTTTATTGAGCTAGTAATGTTACCCCTTCTGAGACCTTTTTAGATGTATCTGTAGGGACTTCTAATCCTGATCTTTGACTCTGAAGAGCACCTGAAATCACACTGCAGAAAGCACCTTGTATTTTGTTGCAATATGAAAAGGACAGCTTAATTCCTCTGCCTAAATCCAGCCAAGTGTATATCCAAACAAGTCCCTATGTCCACTACAAGACTTAAGTAGGGGAGGAAGAAATTCTGTGCTCCCAATTTAGCTTGCACTACAAGTCAACAATTGAGTTCCCCTAAGCCATCTCTTACAAGCAGAGGCTGAAGACAGAATCCAAACAAGACAATCATTTGACTTGTGTAGCCAAGGGGAAAAATGACTGGCAGAACACAGTGTCAACTCTCCAAGATGATTTTCTTCAACCTGGGAATGGAAAAACATCTGTATGCACACATCTGCTGAGTCAGGCTAGCAGGAAAGAACTCAGGTCATGAATTTTCTAGCCAAAGGCTAAAAGTGTACAACATATACACACCACACTTGCAACTAAGCAGTGAATCAAAATTACCCGGCTAAAACACTAAACTGGTATCTTAAAAGGCCATTTGAGAGGAGGGAGGATAAAAATTATGATGTGTGCGGTGTATGTGTACTTTCATGTGTCAGGATCTCAGGCAGCGGTCCTTGCCTGCTACCTTAGGCAGGGTCTCTTATACACTATTCCATACATCAGGCCATCTGGCCTGGACTTGCAGTCATTCTTTTGTCTGTATCCATCATTCCTGCCACAGGAGCCCTGGAATTCCAATTCTTAGGTTCCGGGCATCCAAACTCGGCCCCTAATGCTTACACAGCAAGCACTAAACCCACAGCCATGTCCCAAGCCCTATTATAGGTATTTGTCCAAGGAACCAAAATTAAACAGCCCCCTCACTTAGAAGTATGTCTTGAAGGTTAAGTATGTCCTTAACCAAGCTAAAACCAAATTTTTAAAACATAAGAGAATGTAACTAAAACAGTTGTGCCATAGCTGGTCTCTAGCTTGCCTGGTTCAATTCTACAAGGAAAATAAAGCCCTGCTCAGTGGTTGAAAATATAAGCTATGGTTAACAGCACTTACTGCTCCTCCAGAGGATCCAGATTCTGTTCCCAGCACCCATACTGGGCAACTCACAACCACTCCAGTTCACAGGAATCCTCCTTCAGGTGCACATACTCACACAGAGATACACTAATACATGATTTTTAAAAGAAAACATAAGCCTCAAATGTGAAATAGCACTATTTAATTTTACAAATGTTTTATAAAAGCAAAGAAGATTAGCAATCCATATTCATGAAAAATAAGACATACTCAACAGCAGAGTCCCAAATGGTTGTTCCTTTCACAAAAGATGTGTGTCTTAAAAAGATAAATCATGTCACTGAGAAAAGCCATCTTTAAAAAAAAAAAAAAAAAACCCAACCTACCTTTTGTAACACTACAAAAAAAAAAAAAATGTACCTCAGAAAATACACCAATACTGAAGGTGTTATTTCAGTGTTTTGTCTTTAATCCACCTTAGTTTTTGTTTTTACTGTTTCTTGCTTAACAATGTCCAGCACCTCCCAGATAAGAAACTAAAGTGCTTTCTTGGAGTCCTGAAGAGAGTTCTTGAGGAAAAACAGTTTTTCATAACAATTGCTAGTATACAACAAACTTTTTATTTTTCATTCATAAAAACAATTTACAGCATTCATAAAACAAAGTGGTCAGAGAAATAAAGAGCGCCTTGTTAGATGATTCTTCCGTGTAAGAAGGGCTGAGTGGGCAGCAGTTACTACAGATGGAAACAAACACCTCCATATAAAATCAGAACTGGAATGGGAGTGGGGAGAAGATGTGTCAACCAAAGTAAAGTTAGCAACCTTTCATGCATGCAACTCAACATTTAAATTCTCTTTACTTAAAAACCAAACGGGGTGCTTTAATAGGTCATTGTAAAGGATGTTATAAAAGTATTGAAAAAAGGTTGCTTTACATAACACATACACACACACATACACACACTCACAAGTTAAGGGCAAGAGTCTCTATCACAAGATAGAGAGAGATGGGCAAGAAAAAAAAAAAAAAAATCAATAAATTCCCAGAGAGGTTCTCACAACAAACATTCCTTACATATCCAGACACAGAAAAATAACTTTTACGAGCTTAGCTTTGAAGTACAGTCTTAACCCACACTCTTTTCAGTATGAACAAATACGAGTTATATGGTGAGAAACAGACTTGAGAAATTCATTTAAAAAGAATCACAAATTTCATTTTATATATACAACAAATTTTTAATTATGTACTGAAAATAAATTACAGGAAATAACTTTAAAATGCAACAGAGGACAAGTCACAATAAAACATTCCCATTGAATTCCCTTGGGGTGAGATTGCAGTGCTCAAGGAAGATAAATATCACAAATATATCAAAACTTCAAATTGTCTATGCATTCACACACTGACAGGAGCCACAAACATTCCTTTCACAGGGACTGTACTTAATTAGCCTACCACAGAACCAGATTTTTGCCATAAACTACAAAACTTTTAATACAAAATTGTATTTATATATTTATAATTCATATACATGCCCTACCTGTGATTTTTAGAAAATAAAAGCTACACACTGTACAGACACTCTTAACTCATAGCTGTAGGCAACATTTTTGGATGGAATTTCTCCCCCAATAAAATTAATGGCATATTTTATGTACATGAAGGCTAAATTGCAAAAAGACAGTTATTTCCCAGATATGCATCTCCTTTCAGGGCAGGTTTACAAATTTTAAAAGGCAAGACAAATGTACACCTCAGGATTACCTTCTCAGCTATGAGAGTTTTCATGTGATTTCTGTGACATTTCTGATACATGCATTTAATACTGGCATTGAAGGCAATAAAGCAATATACACTTAATGTAGTGGCTCAATAAAGGCTTCATTGTCATTTTGATCTGATTCTTGATACAGTGATTCATAAATTCTCTAAAAATTAAAATTTCAATGGGACACTATATTAAAGAGACTCTAAATAGATTTCTTAAAATATTTCCCTGAAATATCCTTTTACATAAGACAAATTTCACTAACATTAGATTCAGTAAAGAAAGAAAAGAATTAAACATGGCACAAATGTGCATGATAAACTAATGCTCCTCGGCCATCTCCAGGTCTAAGGAGACATCAGAAGAAGGCTGGAAACCAACCAACAATGTTCACACTCTGTGGCAGCCATCTGTGAAGCCAGTTATACTAAACTACTTCTACAGTTGATTGTAAACTTTGGTTTATTTTTATTTGAGTTCTCATTGTACAGCAAGCATGAAAAAAGGGAGAGTGAAGTCCATGAGGAGATGAACTGTCAGTCTGTCTTTAATCGGGCATGATGAGACACCTGGTCAGTCAGGCCTGCTTTGATAGAGTTTGTTACAGACTGCCTTATGTTTTCCTCCATCAAATTATCACCCAGGGGCTTCAATACCTGTGGTATGAGAAATGTGCAAAACAAACAAAAACATGAGGTAAAAAAAGAGCACATATAAAACAGATATAAAAAATTCAATTCAAATCAATGACAAAAATAACCAGGAATGTGGGAAACAAAAGGATGCCTCACCCAAAAACAAACCAAAAAAAAAAGTTATGATGCTACAAACAATGCAGTTAGACATTTTATAATGCAACAAAATTACTTTCCTCTTACTCAAACCATTTACAAATCCTATGAGATGGATGTGCAATCCATACCCTATATGCAGCATCAAATCTGGTATGTATACAGCATTTATGCAGACCGGCCCACGGTCCTGCTTATTGTCCTACATGAATAAGTGTGAACACTTCAGATAGAGAAAAAAGTTAAAAATACTGTCTAATTTCTCTTCTTGTTATTGTTGGATGACAGTCTCTGTCGCTGTGCTGATGAGAGAGCACGATGAACCATTCGACGTCTAGTAACTTCAAAGAGTTTGGAAAACACCTAAAACATGGAGTGATGTGTTAGGAAAGTAACTCAGAGTGCCTTGAAGCTAGAGTTAAAGACTAGAAGAATTTCAGACTTTGTAGGTTTCTCACCTTCCTGGGACTCCTCTGAAGCAAAGAAAAAGAGAAATGCAGACATTTTAGACAAGGCCTGTTGAACACAGCACAAGTCTTCTCTGACTAGGGATTGTGACTCGTGGCTCTTACCTCACTACACTAACTGAAAATAACTTCACACATCTGAGATCCTTCCTGAGACTGTTCTATGCAAATGGCCGCTCTAAAGTCCCAGAATTAATGCTAACCGAAAGCATTTTAAAAGATACTGCACAATTGCTGAGATCCAGGTGGTAGAAGAATAGTACTGATTCAAGATCATTTTTAAAACACTGATGTGATCATTCTTTTTCTTCTATTAGAAAATAAACATCAAAAGACAATAAAGCAGTAAGACTGATTTTTAAGAGATAAAATTTTGAACTAAACAAAATGTCCAATACAAATTCCAAAAGAGTATGTGAAAGTAATTTCTGAAAAAGAAAGTCCAAATTAACAGAGCAGATTAGTTTATACGAGTGGTTCTCAACCTGGGGGCCACACTCCCCTTTGCAAACCTCTCCCTCCAAAACTACTTACTCTGCAATTGTTACCAGTAGCAAAATTACAATCGTGAAGTGACAATGAAAGTAAGTTTGTGGTTGGGGGTCAGCACAACCTGGGGAACTATACTAAAGGGTCACAGCATTAGGAAGGTTGAGAACCACTGGTTTATACAGTCGTAATGATACCATTGTAAGAAGAGTCAATAACTAATCACTTTTCTTCAGAAAAAATAGTGGGCTCCTTCAGCCTTTGAACTGAAAGCCAAAACAAAACATGAACATGTACATCCTAGCCCAGTGCCTCCCTTACCCAGAAACAACATGGAAAACACCTCTTCTATTCTATTGTTCATCAGTAATAACCTCAGTTTTCATTCTGGTCTTCAGAATGATGAGATGACATTTTGTAACTTAATGAGGACCATCATCATAACAACTACCCCAAGAGAAATTACCTATACTCAAGCAACCAAGTGGAAATACATAAAACAGCTTTTCTTAGTAGATAATTGCTGAGCAAGAACTCTTAGCCTGGCTTATGTGAAAGGTGACAGTGATCTACTCTGTTTGCATTATCTCTTTCTTTGGAATATCTCTGTGGGATTATTCCTTGGAGTACTGCAATAAATCTGCCACCATCTTCACAGAAGATATAAAAACCTAACATTCAATATTTCTCCTATATTGTTTCTTGCTAATACTGACTAGAAGAAATTTTCTCCCCAAAGCACTGACTGTATTTCCTAACTGCTTTTCCTTACATTTAAATTTGCTCACTGGCAGTATTTTCTTTTCTCAAAGAAAAATATTATTAGTAAATCTAGCCCTGCCCACTATCTGGCATGATCAGATTTATAACTAAGAGTCAACCAAAAATATTACAGATTGAAGCTAATCAAAGTAAACTACAACTATGAATAGAGAAATCTTTAACTAAAGTAGATTCTACATTTAAAGCAAAATCAAAACAACACACACACATACAAAATCCCATCTTCTTGTCATTCTCCATGGAAAGGAAAAGTAGGTGTACAAATAAAGTAGGAAGTGGGAGCTGGAAATTACACACAAATGAGATTAATCACTGCAAAACCAAAAGAGAGATAAATACCAACCTGTTCCCAGAGTGTTTCAGCAATCTGATCAATCATTGTTCCAATTTCTCTGAACTCCCCAGAGTACTTAACATATGCCCATGTACAAAGGGACGTCAGTGCTAGCCCCATGACAAGGTTACACAGGACAGCTATGGAGTTTAGGCCAATGAAGCCAGTCAGTCCTGAGATTATATACATAGCAAACATGACTGCAAACAGCGTGGCAGGAGTACGAGCAGCATAGAAGATATTTTTGCCATCATTGTGCTTTATAAAATTTGCATAGGTTTCTTCGATTTCAGCTTCAAGCTGGTCCTGATAACGGCGGCAGAATTCGTCTCCACCCATTTTTTTCACAGAACGAAACTGTTTAAGAGCCACTTCCTTGAGGTCCAGGTGTTTTCGCTCCAAATCTGAAGGTGCGATGTAAGGCTTATCACCACCACATACCTGTACAAGCCAAATTAAAGAGGTTACACTTGAAAGGTATTCCCTGCTCATGTATTTAAACCATCTTCATAGCTCAGTTTTAAACATGAGTATATAACTCATAAGTAATCAAATCTTATTTTTATGGTTTTTTTAAATTTTTTTTTAATTTATTTATTTATTATGCATACAGTTTTACAGAAGAGGGCGCCAGACCTCACCATAGATGGTTGTGAGCCACCATGTGGTTGCTGGGAATTGAACTCAGGTCCTCTGGAAGAACAGTCAGTGCTCTTAACCTCTGAGCCATCTCTCCAGCCCCTTATTTTTATGTTTAACTCCTTCAATCAAGTAAGTTCCCAAATATGACTAAACTACCAAAACTGAAGGCACAACATTTACACTGCCCACTGACTTCCCTTTATCCACTAGTAAACCAAAGCAGCACAACAGACTACCAGTAAGAGACTGCATTAAAGAACACAAAACACAGCATTTCAAAGCCCAGCAAGCTTAGTGCAGAAATTGCTACTGGTCTTAAGCTAATGTTATTTCCACCAGGGGCTGGTAGCATTCTGAATTAAAGTCAGAAAACACAACAGTGGAGTTGATGCATCCTGCACACTAGCAGAGATCACAAAAAGACAATTACAGAATAAGGTGGCATGACAGTATGCAATGAATACAAATCAGTTCAGTTACTTTAAATGTAGAACATCGGGCTGGAGAGATGGCTCAGCCGTTAAAGGCTAGGCTCACAACCATAAATGTACAACATCTTCTAGTCTTATCTAGCATAAAGCTTAAAATTACAAACCTGCTCCATACTTTTACAATAGATGTCTCTTGCGCCTGCTACTGCAGCAAGGTTATTAGCCTCAGCTGTTGCCTAAAAGATAAAATTAAATATACCATTACTGTGAAAATCAAAAATACCCTGTGACTGTAAATCCCTATTAAGGTAATACATTATATACAACAAATAATTCTGAAAATGAACAACAACAACAACAACAAAAAAAAAAAAAATCAACCCCAAGTTTTACTTTCCTTTGGAAATATGCATCCATATAAAAGATTTGAAAACAGGCTTAGTAGGACTCTGTCTGATTGCGATTTGAGAGAGTTTGTACTAAAATAGATTTGTAAATGACAACTCACTTGTGCTCAGGAAATGAACAGAGATAAATAGATGTAATCTCAAAATGTGCTGAAGTCCCAGGAATCAAAAATTCCTTGTATGAACAACCAGATTCACACAAGAGTCAATGTAAACACACAAGGCTGGATTTTGGTTGTTTTTCCCCCTTGCATAAGCACACTTTTAATACACCATAAAACTGAGGAATTGCCCAAAGTAGTAAATGTTAAAATATAGAAAATCATAGAAATAATAGTGCCCCAAAGAACATATACACACAGCAAGTCTTCCTGCACTAGAAGCAACTCATTACTAAAAATGAAACAAATTCTCTATCAAGCAAAATACTTTCATCAAAGCCCAGGGTGAAAGCATACAGATCAGAGGGGCCCATATTACATCATCTTATGCAAAAGCATTTTTGAACACTTTTAGTATCTGAAGATAAAGTAGCAAGACTCACATTTCTAATAGTCAATATGTGCTCAGGACATGCTCAGGATCTACCAATTGCAGTTACAAAACAAACAAACAAAAACCTTATATAATTTATTTGTATTCAGTAAAGCTCATGTCCCTCCATTTTCCGTATCCCTCTAAAGCCATGATTTTAATCCTCCCTCAAATTATACAACCACACCACCCACACACACTTTCTTACAGTTTCTTACTCTTACCTGAAGCATAGACTTTGGATGTGGTAGTTCTTCTCCTTGATATATTTTAATGTATGCCTAAAAAGACAGAAGATTCCTGTATTGGTATAAAATGCAATTTGATATTATTCCCTAAAAACATATTAAACATAACTGTTCACCCCACAAAATGAAGTTGTAGACCTTGATTGTTTTAAATCAATCCTGTTCTGAATATTATCACAGGGAAATGCTGCCAAATAAAATATTATACAGAAATATTTCTAAATATAATTCCAACTTGTCTAAAGTTATACCTTACAGTTAAGAGTTTTGTATGTAAACTGTCATCCATTTCGTAAAATTTCTCCTACCATCAATGTTTCAAATACTTATTTAAAAAAACTTTAGGCCATTATTTTATTTTAAATATTTTAACTCAACAGAAAAAAATCTTAATTTGTAGCCAAAGCATAAGAAATAGACTCTAGGTTTTTTTTAAAGAATATATAAAGTTTCAAGGTAAAAGTAGGGGGGTGGAGCTTAGGGGATGAGTTGTATCGAGGAAATGGAGTATGGATTTAATTAACACACGTCATACACAAGTAATAGAAGAGGAGGAAAGGGTAAGGAGGCCAAGTTTATGGCATTCAAACAGGAGTCTTCCTACTGACGCAAACTTATTTCATAATTAAACAATGATTGCATGAAAGTGATGAGTACCTACAAGTAAGCAAAATACAATAACTTCATTAGCTATATTTCCCATCCATCCATCTACAATCAACTTGTTCTAACAGGAAAAAAGTCTCCACAAGTAACTTATTTAGACTCAAGAACCAGTATAGACACTTTTAACTATTCTTATTAGTTCTTGGAACTCTAAGGGAAGATTTTTGTGAGAATTTGGGATATAGAATTATGCAGCCAGGTGTCACTCAAAATGGCAGAGCTGTGTGACAGTATGATTAATGGCTCTCCTCTCTACATCAGAGATGCAGAAAAGGAGGGATAATTCTGAAAATAAATAAGGTTTATTCTGTTCATATATGTGTGTGCACGCACTTCCATCTGGGAGTGTTTATGTGCATGTGAGTCTGGGTGTACACACACAACTATGCTAACTCGCAAAGACCAGGAGCTATGTGTTCTCCTTCATGCCTTGACATTACTTTGATTCGTGGTCTTCCTCTAAACTTGGGGCTCATATTTTCTCAGGGAGCTAAAAGCCAGCAAGCCCTATCCATCCTACTGTCTGTCTGCACCCTCTTGAAGCTGGTCACAAACATGTGAGATGCTCAGCTCATTATACGATGTATAGGATTTGAATTCTGGTCTTTATGAGTATGCAAGTACTCTTAACTGAACCATTTCTTCAGAGTCTGCTACATCCTTAATGTTGATATAATGAATTCAAGGCAGAAAAATAACCTTTTGTTTGTTTGTTTGTTTGTTTGAAAGAAAATTTCTTGTATATAAAGATGTTTTAAAAGTTAACTAGGGGCTGGAGAGATGGCTCAGCAGTTAAGAGCACCGTCTGCTCTTCCAGAAGACCCGGGTTCGATTCCCAGCACCCACATGGCAGCTCACAACTGTCTGTAGTTTCAGTTCCAGGCAAACACCAAGGCAAATAATTAAATAAATAAAGTGTTTTCTTTAAAAAAAAAAAAAAAAAAAAAAAAAAGTTAACTACATTTCTTTTATAGATAGCAATTTGGCTTAGAGTTCACCTACCTTAAAATACTCTACAAGATCTCTACAAGTGACTTTAGATCCACTTATCTCTTTCTCAACCAGATTTTCAGGAGCAAGCAGCAATGGAACCAGCTTTCGAAGCTCCCGCTTAAAGTCTTCATCTATATCTGATGGACATGAAATTAGCCAACATATTAGTCCAAAAATGTACACAAGCCCTCACTGACAGAATCATAAAATTTTGATTATGAAGAACTATTACTTAAATATATTCTTTTTTTTTTCCTAACAAATTCATCTAAATATGCCATGTCTCCTACAGAAAAAAAATCTCCATTACTCTACCATCCCATTCCTCCCATTTCTCTATAATTCTTTCAGCTCAAATGGTAGACTTGTAACTAAAATATCTTTTTCAAAAGAGCAAATACAGGATACTATATTAAGTTTCACTATTAGACTGTTTTTCTAGGGATAGTGTAAATCCTATCAATCTCAATCCCTATGCCATCACACTTACAATAATCCTAAAATCACATGTACATTCTGCGTCTATCAATTCAGTAAGACAATGAGATTTTTTTAGCAGGCAGCAATCAGGAAGTTGTGAAATGTTCTCAGCCTTCAGAAGTTTCAGGACATGAGTCCTCAGCAAGACCACATTATAAAAGGGTTTATCAGTATGCTAAAAAGCAGCAAAGCAACCAAAGGAAGGCTAGAACCAACACAAGAGAACACTGCAATCACACTGTTATCACTAGAGTAGGAAGTTTAGGGAAACATTTAGAGGCAATTAAGGAATGCTCAGAGTAGGCAAACTTGTCTTCCCCAAGGGAGAGCAAACCAAATGGTCAGCCCAGAAAACATACATATAAGTTAACATTATACAGACTGAGCAGTTATATTTAGAAACAGACACATATATACATACATACTTGTGTAACTACTATTAATGAAAAAAGGAGATATGAATTTGAAAGAACAAAAATGGCTAAATGAGAGGGTTTAAAGGAGAAAAGAAAGAAATGTGATCACATTATAATGTCAAAAATAAAAACAAAATATAATACAGACTTTCAGCTGCTAACCAATAACAAATAGTTTTAGCATATATGGGAACCCCCACCTTTCAGTCGTCCATCAAAACTAGGATTCGTTGCGACTTTAAGACCAGGATGTGGTAAAAGGAAGCAACCCAGATTTGAGAAACAATTGTGAATGTGCTTCCTGACATTCTGTAGCTCTTCATGCTGGTTCTGTTTTACCTAAAAGAAGAGAAAGAGAAAAGTAGTAAAGAGGATTTTTCCTGAATTTTGAAAAGGACACACATATACACCCACTACACTCAGGCTACTCTAGGGTAGTTTTGTCTACTACTACTACTACTAAAAGTTTGTTTCTAGTCACTTTTATCAACTTAAAAGGCTGGTAGTGTCAGGGCAGTCCAGGAAGCCTGCCCCTCTCCTCCTCTTTTTGCCTGGACTGAGGTATATACTTTCTCTCCAGGAAATAGGGCTTACCTGCAATCTCTTTTCAAGGAATTGTTTTCCACCTTCCAAACCATACGAATGTTCATAAGGATAACTCCAATCTCGAATCAAAAACATTAACGTCTATATAGAGAAAAAAATACAAATCACTTCTTACAAAATTCTAAGTTTTCTGAAAACTTCCTTCCACAAATAACCTTTATAGTGAGCAGCTCAGTGGATAGAAAAAAATGTCTGTCATTCTTGAGGTCCCGAGTTCAATCTCCAGTACCAAAAATTCAAAAATAAAAGGGGTTCCAGTAACCAATGGTTAGTACACTCTTCATGGTTATAATCAATGGCCCATCTAAAGCAACTTGCCAACCCTTGCAGCAATGAATCATCTCCACTTGAGAACCTCACTGCACATAAAGAGTCATCAGAGCAATGATACCCAAAGCCAAAATTGAACAAATAGGTATATCAGGAAACTTAGATCTTAATTAAATCAATCTGTATAACTAGACCAACTACTTCTAGATACTATACCAGTTAAAGACATGGCTTTAAAGAGACCATTTCCACAAATGTTTAACCATACAAAGCTTAATTTCTTGGCACTACTAACAACGTGACCCAGATAATTACTTGTACATGTTAGAGTAGAGTATTTCTGGCCTCTACATTATATGCCAGGAGCATTAACCTCCCCTCAAAACTGTGACAGTCAAAAAAATATTCCCTGACACTGGCAAATGTCTCCTAGGTGGATAAACTATTCTAGATTAGAAAAACTGATATAATCCAAACACCATATATTCTGCCCATATATACAAACAAAGGTCAGGATCTAACCAATAGTTTCATAAAAATGATTGCCTAACACAAAAGTGCCAGATTAAAAAAATGAGCCATAATTAATGTAAGCCCACCAATATTATAATCAGTATCAAAGCCATCACACAGGAAGAACTTCACACAACGACATGCAAACTCGATAATTCTCTCCCACTCACTGCTAATTAGCTGCTTCAAAAAAACAAAACACTCCAACTTTTCCATATGGAATGAAGAATAGCAAAGAGACCAATTTCAATTTGTAATACATTACACACAAATACACAAGGAAATCTATCTTTCTAATAGTTTATCAGGTGTAAAATAAATCTGACATATTGTAAATTCTTACTGTCTTAAGTTCTGGAATTAAATAACATTCAATTCAGAGAAGCATCCTTCACCCAGTATTGTAAACTAACCTAGTCATTCCTATAGTTTCCATCCTGCTGGGCTTCAACTACTAGCAAGCTGGTGATGATACGTCAACAGTTTGACTCTGGTGCAAAATGAACTCTTTGGGGCCTGAAGCTTTTCATGGGTAAGTTTTTAAAGTGCTCAAACACTTACTTACCTGAAATGGCTTCTGGTAGATTTCTTCCATTGCAAGTCTTCCATACTCTGTAAATAACTATCAAACCAAGTTATTTAAGATAATGCTGCTAAGGAGTCTGAAAGAAGTCATTCATAACATTGCCTTTATCAGAGTAGCAGATGTCAATGAAAGTATCTGCATCAGACTAGTAGATGTCAGAGTCTTTATTTTTATCTGAAAGTCAGGCATTTCATTGGCTAATAAATCAAGTATATCAGAAATGTTCTCTCTGGTTAAGCAATCAGCCATTTTTAAAGCCATACAAAATTCAAAAATATTATAGACTTCTAAACATGAATTTACAATAAATAAAGATTAAGTTTTAATACTTTGGCATATATTCTCTAAGACATACTTGTAAGTGTTGAAGATCATCTTCTTGAATATTCTGGGATAAATTATATACCTGTTAAAACAAAATTTATTCTATTTTTATCAATGTTTTAATGAGTATAAAATCCCTTATAATTAGAAGCTTATTTTAGACCTCAACACAAATTAATCACATAGCCACCATTTTAACCAGTAGTATATGGAAAACATCTTTTTATTAAAAAGGAAACTCTTGAGTCTATACATACTCATGGAATAATTGTATTATGTACTTTCTTTTCCTCTTTCGTGGTCTCTTTATGTTTTGTCATGGTCATTTTAAAAAGACAAGCTGAACAGATATGATGATGCACTCCTCAAATTCCCACATGTGGGAGGTAGGGGCAGAAGAATCAAATAGAATCAAAGGTCACCCTGAATTACACAGTTAGTTGGGGGGGTGTTGAAGGTTGTTTCACTCATTGTCTATGGATTTTTAAAAAGCATTTCTGTACTTAACCCAGACTGACATCAAACTTTTATAATTCTCCTGCCTCTGCCTCCCATGTGCTAAGATTTCAGAGTACTGCAATTATTTGCAAGCATCCTCACACATGGCATGGTCTCTTTTTACTTGAATTGATGTACCAGACCATAAGAACTAGTAAAAGTAGCAGTAGGTGGCACTACTGCTCTTTTTAGAACTTTTTTGGAGGTTTTCCAAAATACAGAACTGACAGTGGCTGTTCTCTGTTCTCAGAGAGGATAAACTGGAGAGGGTTTGTGGGGTCCAGGCCTTTCATGACACAGTGTTAGAAAAGAACCAGGGATGGCACTGCAGTGACATCTGCAGATACGATCTCTGAGGCAGAACTCAGAATCAGTAAATGCAGTTGCTCCAGAGAGAGCAATCTGGTCTAACAACAAATAGGTGTTAATCTAGGTAAATGTGAGAGGTCAAGAGTAAACACCAAAAGGGGATACTTAGTCACTGCTTAAACACAACAAGATATCTAAAATATAAAAAGCTAACAACATAACCAATTTATTCTTATCTATGTGGACCTAAACTTTTAGAACACAAGTGTAGATCCTTTTCTGTAAGGGATACACTATAATAAGAACAAAGAGAGATTGGCACCAGTTATTTTAAGTGTTAACATTCTGCCTTGTACTCAGTAAGTACTAAGAATCTGTTGAAAAGTAAGTAAGATCAATTTGTCATCCCAGCCCAAAAGAAAAAAAAGTTTCATCTGTTGCTACGTTGCCCAGGATGGCCTCTAACTAGCTCTTGTTATGTATACAGCTCATGAGCTCCTAACCCAGTTCGGTGAGTGCCGTAGAACGTACTACAGAGAGCCCGGACTCTAGCTCAATGGGAAAGTGTTTGCTGGCATACATGACACCACAAATTCACCACACACACACACACACACACACAGAGGTACACATTATCTCATTTAGATCTCATCTCTTATACAAAACTACATAAGAGAGAGACAGGATAAGTAAAATCCTTATTTTATAGTCAAGAAAATGTCTGAGTGGTGTAAGTTGTCCAAAGCCAAATCTCTTATCATTAAAAAGTTATATAAATGAAAGAATAGCAACAGATAAAAGTTTAGAATAGAGAGCTCCTTCATTATTATTTAGGAAATGCAAGCTCTAGCATCAGCTAACTAAAATGAGGAGCTAAAATAAGGGATACAACTAGAAAAAGATGGCTTCTGCTGCCTCTGAGGATCTACTGTCATGCTATTTTGCAGAGAAAAAAATAACAAAAACAAGAAAACAGAAGTTTTGGCTATCACAGGACCTAGGCTGAAAAGATCCCCTTTGTACGCAGGCTTCTTCACACTCAGATGCTTCAAGTTATGGGAGAAGGGGAAGGGCATTACATGAGACTGTTTATGTTTCAGACATCACTGGAAATCATCAAAGTTTTCAGACACTGTGACAGTAGTGCCTATGAACTACCATTAGTAAGAACAATTTCTTACCATATTCAGATATCCAGACAGTCTTCCTGATATTCTATCACCAGCATAACTTGAGACCATACTTCAATCATTAATGTCTGAGCTAGAGTTATCACCACAAATAATCCCAAACAAGACAAGGAATACAAAATGATGTGTGTAACTTAACACTCTAGACTCTACAGAGATAATCTAGATCAAGAAAGGAGGACTTGGTAGAACAAGTACAATGAGAGTGTGAGTGGCACACATGGGACAGTATTCTTTTCTAAACCAAACCAGCACTATAAATTCCTACCTATCGCTTGGGTTTCTAAATTAAATATCAATTCTTGCTGGGCAGTAGTGGCACACACCTTCAATCCCAGCACTTGGGAGGCAGAAGCAGGAATATCTCTGAGTTCAAGGTCAGCCTGATCTACAAAGTAAATTCCAGGACAGCCAGTGCTACACAGAGAAACTGACTCAAAAGCCTAACTAAATAAATGAATACTAATTCTTATATTTTGTTTTATTAGATCAAATAATCAAGAACTATCAAAGATACCAAGTAGAAAACTAGGTTGCTATTTAGTTATCTGGTGTTTTGGTTTGGTTGGGTTGAGTTTTGGTTAAGGAGTCATATGATTGATTTTATCCAATAACTTTCCCTCTTTAAAGATTTAATTTTATGTGTACGAGTGTTTACCTCAATGTATGTATACCATATGCATGCCAGGTGCCCATGGAGGCCAAGAGAAAACTTTTCCATTAAAAACAAAAACTACACAAGCTCAAACGAGACAGAATCTCAGCACAGAGGGGAGATAGGCAGGAAGTTCCTCCTCGAGCTGGAGGACTGTTGACAATTGACAGCGAGGGGAAGAAGGGAAAGTCAGTTCTCTATAAGAGTGTAGCCTCTGACAGGTTAGCCAAGCTGCAGTGGACAAACCAGATATCCAAATACCAGCAGCACAAACTAGACATAATGGTTTGTTGATTTCTTTAAAATGAAGACACGGATGGTAAGAAGGTGGGAAAGATCTGGGAAGAGTAAATATGAACAAAGTATACTAAAATTCTCAAAGAACTAATAAAAAATTGGTTCTATGATAAAAAAAATAAAGAAAAGGTGACTCACTTCACTCTTTATATCTATGTGAAGTATCTAATTTTATACTATAAGCCAGAAAACCACACAAAGAAATGTAAATAACTAGTAAGAAGTACAGCTAGCTCTCTCTAACTTCTAATCCACTTTTCTTCAATAAAAAGCATTTTGAGGTTATACAAAGGTAAATTGGATGAACTAATCACAGCACACACTCTCACCTGGACAGAGCTAGTCATGGTGCTCAGAGCAAACACTGTCGCACAGTCTTTAATGGTTGACTGGCTATCAAAGGCACCCTGGGTATCCATTAGCAGCACAGCCACCTAGGAATTTGTAAGTTTAAAATGCTTAGTAAAATGATCATCAAAAATGCCTTATAGAAACTATACATCAGATGATAAAAGGACAAAACAGTAATTAAATCAAAAAATCCATATATATTTTAACACACTGATCATTAAAGTACCTAACATTAATAGTTTTTTGTTGTTTTAAATTTTAATGCCAGAAAATTGCTCATGAAAAAATACAGGAGAAAATAGCAAAGTCAAAGTAGAATTTTACTTTTGTTCCATTAGGTCTGTCAATCACAAATACTTCATTCCAAACTTGTATGCCTGTTGTTTCTCTTTCACAACCACCTCGCCATGTAAAGCCAGTCAAAGGTTCATTGTTTCCACCAATCCAACTTTGAGAATCCTGTTAGAATCAAGAATAAATATAAAATAATTACACCAAAATTAGGAACTGTAAAACCTTTAAGTCACCTATTTCATATTTTATAGAGGAGGAACCTATGTCTAAAAAGATAAAACACCCAGTCTAGCATCATGCTAACAGTCCAGGAGCACTAATCTCTTCCAATCAGCCTTGTCAAACCGTCCAAGCTCTTGTAAAAATTTGTTACTTGTATTGGTTTAATAAAACACTGATTGGCCCATAGCCAGGCAGGAAAAAGAGGCAAGTTGACCAGATTAGGAGAATTCTGGAAAGAGAAGTCAGAGAAGCAGTCAGGAGCCAAATGTAGGGGAAGCAAGATTCTCGAGAACGCTGAGCTGGAAAAAGGTACCAAGCCACATGGTTAAACATAGATAAGAATTATGGATTAATTCAAGTGTAAGAGATAGTAATATGCTTGACTACTGGCCCCAGCACTCACTATAATATCAAGCCTCAGAGTTAATTCTTTGGGACAGAAACTTACAACTACACTTCTGCTCTTGACTTCTAGGTGAGTGGGATTACACACACCCACTCTCCCTCTTTGGGGAAGCTCTTCTGTTTAAAGATCATAAAATACAGGGACTAGCTATTTTAATACCCTGTTATACAAAACAGCAAAACTAAGTTCCAGACAGCAGGACTGTCAAAATAGCAGCCCTTTCCTAGAATAGTATATACAAGACACTTCACACTGCTGGGACTACAATTTAAAAATAACCACTTGTTTGGAACTGGATTCTAGCAGGGTTGGGGAGGGCATTCTTATGAAACAGACCTATGAACCCAAAATGTTAAATGGGCATAAACATTTTTCTTTTATTTTAAATGTCTTTCATACACTATATTCTGATTGTGGTTTCTCCTCCCAGATCTTCCCACCTCCCACCCATTCTACTCTATGCCTTCTTTCTCTACTTAGAAAACCAACAGGCAAATACAAACTGTAATTTTAAAAATGAAAAAAAAATAGGAAGTGCCAGAAATGACATTTTGTGTGCAAGACTATAATTGAGTCTTTATCTATTAGATGCCTAAATACTAGTGATGAAAGGATGTGTCTTCCTAGAAATTGCTTTAAAATAGCCAAGGAAACACATACACAAAAGAAATAAATAAAAAGAAGTAGATAAAATAAGAGCACCAAATGTCTACAGGTACACAGCGGTTCATAATATTATTCTCTTTATTTTGAGAGGTATGTTTGAGAATTTTCTGTGATAAAATCTCTGGGGGTTGGAAATTTAGCTTAATGGTAGAACATCATCTGCCTAATAAGTCTAAGGCCCTGGTTTTGATCCTCATCACCAGCTGTGGGGGGGGGTATCTTAAGTTGCAGGGATACAACTACTATGATTATATAGTATGGCGCTGGAATATAGGCCAATGAGAGAGCACATGCCTATATACATAAGGCCTGGCCTAGGTCCAGTGTCCACCACCCCAAATATTATAAGTACAAAGTTAGATGCCATAAAGTAATTATGTTGAGAATGTTAAATATATGATGTAAGACTGACTCTGCCATATGTCAAGATGCGCACAATTTAAAAGACTGCATAAACTTTACTTAAAGTATCTCAAAGAAAAATTTGGTTTCAGAAATCCTCATTCCTCCCCAAGACAGGGTTTCTCTGTGTAGTCCTGGCTGCCCTGTCTGGGAACTAGTTCTGTAACCAGGCTAGCATCAAACTCAGAGATTCTCCTGCCTCTGCCTCTCAAGTGCTGGGATTAAAGGCATGTGACACCACCACTCAAATTGGAAATATTTCTAATAATTTGAATCTCTAATCCAAAACAGATTGCAAAACCCAAATTAGGGGTAGAGATAAATTTAAGACAAGATCAGTGAGGAATGATGTAATATTTATGAAGGCACATACAAGGTAGACAAAACACAGCAACACCTAAGCATCATCCTGAGAAAACACCACCTTGAACTTGAATCAGTCTATTACTATTCCATAAAACTCTCTTCCCAATAAGCCACCAGTGCAATGCATGATAAAATTCTCTTGCATTCATTATTGTCCTCACTTTTCAATATTTTAACTTAGGTCCTCATTTCCGCTGGCTACAAGGAAACTACACCATGCAACTCCATTCACAGTATTTTCTGGACTTGTTTCACACAGCATCTTTCAGAGGGGTTAGAAAACCAATGACACTCCTAGACAAAAGTGGTCTGGCCTCGCTCTATAATTCAGATAGCCCAAATTGGACCCCTTGTATCACTTTTCCCACATCACTCATTTTCACAAGAAAATGTCTCTACTGAAAAGCTACCTATGGCTTCCACACCACCTGGAAAGCCATCTGGAGATCTGTTGCCTAACAACACATCTTTCACTTCTCCAATCTCTGCTCCCAATATTCCACAGATCCTAACACAAATAATACACATGCCTTCGTGCTTCTAACATACCAAAACAATCAGATCAACCCTACATATATATTATTTAGATCATCTAGACCATCCCCTGCCTAGACTCAAAAACTTTTTGGCATTGCAGGAGTGAAAGAAATTCTTATTCACTCCCTTCACAATGTCAAAGGTATCTGCATCAGACAGGTTCTTTTTTCCAATGTCTAACCTACACAGGTAATCCAAAAGAAGACTCTGTTCTCAGAGAATCTGCTTCTATTAAGTATATTATCTAGCTTCTCTGTCTCCTATATAAGAATCCAAATTCATGAAAACTGAAGCTTTGTTTCCATTCTGCCTAGCTTAAAAGGAAGTTCTAATACTAAAAGAATAAAAAATTTTACCTATAAAATTCAATATGCTTTCTTTGGAATATGGGTATTAGGTATAAAAAGAATGTGATTGTTCTATTCCTAGAAATAAGGACCAAGACAGTTAAAAAAGCAAATTTTAAAAGATGACAAAAATCAGACCTATAACATGCTTATAAATCCCCAGTATAATCTCTTCTTAGCTCATTCTGTGGCAAATACTTTTAAAATGCTAAATTAATTATCTAGTAAAAATAGTTATAACGAATCAAAAATCCTAGATAACCAAATTCTCAAATACATAAAATCTATTATTTCTTTAACATACTAACCACTGAAGGCTTTCAAAAATGGTTATTAATTTGTCAACAAATATTTACTGATCTTCTACCAAATTCTGAACACTGTTATAAATGTAGAGTTCTCTAAATGAACAAAAACATTCTTGCCCTGGAAGAGCATTCTAGTGGGTTCTAAAGCTGTCTTGCTTTTAACAGACCTATTTTATCCCTAAACTTATTCAAAGCAAACCTAGAAACTCAAAAAGCACTAATCTGGTACCATTTGCTGCTGGAGAGACAAAAACATCTCAAAACCCTGATTCCCAACACTGTTCCTCCTGGAATGAAATGAGATCTTTACAGTGAATCTCGACTGCAAAGGACAACCTAGAGTCATCGGAACTTTAAGACAAATAATACAGCTTTTACCCCAAAACTTACCTACATAACACAATTTATCAGCAGCAAACTCTACCTAAAAGAATATGAAATGTGTGCTTCTCTTATGAAAAGGTTACTCCTCATAACAAAGCAGAACAGCAGCTAAAAAACGCCACAGCACCCCAGCTTCCCTCCACCGGCAAGCTTGCTCATTTCATGATGGTGAGACTGGACATTAAGAGCCATAACTCATCACACTCATACTCAGCAGTGGAAGAGAAAAAGGAGTTGGAAGGAAGGAAGGAGATGTTCCCTCACTACAAGGTATTTCCCACAGAAATAATCACAAGCAAGAATCTCAATTAAAGGGAGGGGGAAGAGACCCTGAATAAGGATATACAGGGATGAAAAAAAAAAAAATTCAGAGGGAAAGATGAACACAAAGAAAATATAGGTGTAGCAATCTTATTTGTATGTCTACCCTTGATAAGCCATGCTTATCATTCTTATCCTCTATATAGTTATTGTTAACTCTTCCACATTTTAAATTCTTTTTACTGTGTGTG
>PVIH01021506.1:15079-29679 GCA_004025045.1 Sigmodon hispidus | reverse complement strand
AAAAATACCCTGCTTCTATGGAGACTTGTCAGATATCATAGGCCAGTAGCCACAAGGATGGATGCTCCCGTTACACAGAGAAGTGGTGGATGACTGTCCAGGTAGTTAACTGTCGTTGTCTTCTCCTATATTCTGGAAGTTACTTCATGCTTCCAACTTTAGGTATATATTTTCCTTCTCAGGTCTTGATGGTGTTGAATATTAGATAGTTGAGGTTGTTATTACTTCACATTCCAGCAAAGACACTCAAGTCTTAGAACTCTATTATTTAGGATAAACAGCCTTAAAACAATCCCTGTACATTTTTTTTGTATCAACATTTTAGATATTAAATTGCACTTTGTAGTTGTTTGCTAGCGGTAGTTTGACCTCACTTATGTTAGTTCCTTCCTCTTTCCCACACACTGTCTTATGCTAATCCCTGTAGTATGTAGTTTTATACCTAGTTTAGAACCTTCCTATTTAGACAAAATGGGGAGATGTAGCGGGAATCCCGGATTGTATGGGAGAGGCGGTGCTTCTGGCCCCAGTGCGCGGCGGCTTCATACGGCAGTGGCTAGGCGTGTTGCTAAAACTTTCTTTTGCTCGTGATTCTAACAAAATAAATCTTATTTAAAACATATCTATTGGTGGCGGGTTTCTTCCGCGATAGTTTTCTTTTATGAGAGTTGTCTTGATCTTAATATCTCTTCACAACAATAAAAGAGTGACCAAGAAAACACTTGATGTCCTATTTTGGCTTCTACGTATACACCCATGAATATGAGCACACTCACATGCATCACACATACCAAGCATATATATATATATATATATATATATATATATATATATATATATATATGAGTATCAGACACACAAACAAATCAAATGACTATATAAATAAGAAATGGCATTACACGTGTGAGAGTTACTTCTCATTTAGACAGGGACTTCAGGACTATTGATTATCCAGACACTTCACTAAAGGGCATGAAGATTCACAGATCACAAGCATCCATCCTTTGGACCTCTGACGCACATCATGTACTTTTTATTTCTTTTCACAGTTGCCCCAAGGATCTGGGTCTATACCACTATGAACCAGCAAGAAATGGAATGAATCACACACTGAGCATGGTTAATTTAGATTTTTGGCGTCTTCATTCCACATACATTTTCTGTAGAACTCTGAACTCACAGTGAAGACCAATGGAAATACCTCTAAGTATAAGAAAGTGGAGGCAACTCTGCTGCTTCAAATCTGGATGCAGTCATTAGACCTGTTGATGAGAACTGGCTTTTATTGACTTATATTTGCTGACAGAATGCTGTCAAGAGAATCAAGGTGCTGTAAGAAGGACTAATGAATGGGAAATGCAAGGCATTTTAAGGTCCATCTCTTAAGAAAAAAAAAGCTCCTAATAGAGTGAAATGATGGGGAACTTGACCCAATCTTCCAGCATGGTTTGGGATGCACATAGTTCCAGCATTTGCCATCAAATTCACAGTACTCTAAGGGACTCAAAGTTTAATAGTATGTGATTCTTAACTCTCCTGTTGCCTCTTAGCTGTCATCTGCAAATAAGGCAAAGCATTGTTTTTCATTTTCCATTTAGATTTAGGAGCACAAAGAAGAAATTACAAAATGTTGAGTGCTTTAATTTAAATATACTAGAAATTATGTGGTCAGCAAACCATTCAAATTGCAGTGCTGCTTAACTTATGGAAATATTCAGACCCCAGGTGCCTAGGACTCTAATACTAATTTTCTTTTGGCTTCCTAGACAATCTTTATTAGCACTCATCTATAGTCATTTAAGACCCAGAATTATCAACTAGCTCATCCTTCAAACTCTCCGGATATCTATATGGTCAGTGTTTGGTCAAACCTGAATTCAGTACTCTCTTGATCACGCAGTGCCTCAGTCATGCTTGGGATTTGGAAGAAGTTGGATTTAAGGAGAAACAAGTAAAACAAATTTTCATTTCAAAGAGAATGATTAGTATCTCAACATTGTAAATACATGAATACTGTAGAACTTATGAGGTACTGAGAAATATACTACATTACACAGTGCAAGTCAATGCACTCCATGAAGTTTCAAATGCCCTTTTGCAGTGTTCAAAGTCAACATTTACAAATACAATTTTAAATTGAGAAGAACTAAATGGGTGTTATTATTCTGTTCTGAGCCTGCTAATGAATTCTCAAGAATGTAGCATGAATTGGTTGTCAAGGTAATGTCTGGGAAGGTGGCAGAAACTGTCACGAAGCCAAGTGAAAAAATTAAAACTCTCCATCATATTCCAGGAATCCTCCAGCAAAAAGAAATTCCTAGACACCTCTTAGAACCCTTCTGTATGCTTCTCATTTAATCTCAGTCCTCTTTCTTATTGTTCTAGGGATGAGCAAACAAAAAAGAATTTTCTTTAAAATTAATGAATAAATAAATAAAACTCTCTTATTTAGAGAAGCTGAGCTTAGGATCAGTGCTTTTTTGACTTTTGTTTTAGTTTGTTTTTTTAACTATTTTCCCCTTTTCCATCCAAAAGACTTTCTTTTCGTTTATACGCTGTGGGTCGATTCAAATTAGAAGAGTATTTTGGACTCAACAGAGGACACATGGTGGAATATCCTAAATTGAAAATGCATGTTTCATGATAACCGACATTTCCACACTTGCTGGGCATTTCTAAGTGTTGTAAAGCACCTCTATGACATGAACGAATCCACAGGCCCTCTGGAGATTAAGCAGAGAAACTGAGGCTATGAAAATGATTATAGAGCCATTAAGCTTAAATGGTGGAAAAGAAATTACATTTGAATTTTTATGTTTTGCTTTCATATAAATTACGTAAGACAATGGAAAGAAAAGACCATATGGGTTTGGATTTCATAAAATGAGGCTCACATCTGCTTTGGTATGTCATATAAATATTCCCTCATTAAAGAGTTCAGGCTATGAGACACTTTTGGTCAAAAAAAAGTATTAAGAAAAAAGAAGGAGAGATTGCATTTCATGAATAATGATTATGTTTAAATTCTCAGTCCTAAATACCAACCATCACACACCTCAGATGATTGTATGTAACTTTATTTATAGAAACCAGAGCATCTTAGGCTGTATATACTTGGACTGAATATTGTATGTTGCTTTTTTAAAACACTGGGAAAACAGCAGATTTAATGCATCTGTTTCAATCCAAATTAAAGGGCCTCTTGTTCAGCTCAACTTTTCAAAAGGTCTGGGATGGAAAGGTGAACATTATTCATAATTTGTCTGACCCTATCAGCAGGAGTTGAATGTTGAAATTCACTGCTTTACAGAAGTCCTTTTCTTTTCCCCTTATCTCATCTATTAACTTTAGGCTTTATCTACCTTCAGTTGGTCCCATCTCAAACTTCATTTCATCTTAAGAGTGTGACAACAGGTCCAAACTTTATTTTCTCTTTGATTCAAGCCCAGAGGGAAAAGTTACAGATACCACTGCATATCTTATTCCTGCTGAATGGGTCACATGGCAATATGGAGTTAATTGCCAATCATAAGATCTGTAGAAAGTAATAATATGATTGGTTGGTACCTAATCACATATCCTACTGCTGAATCAAGGAAGTCAACACTATCTAGATTTAACAATGAAGAACATGCCTCCTTGACTCATGACCCTTATATCTGGTATTTATGACTTTGTATAACTGTTGTAGAAAGTTTTCCCCATCCCGTTTTGGGTCCGGGAGGTTTGCGACCTGGTGCGCGTGTGGCGGTGATTGGAACCTGGTTCGCGCCTACAGCTTTTGTCTCCCAAAGAAATGAATCACACGCTTATATCCTTTAAACTGTTTGGCCCATGTCTTATGCACATTACTAACTAGCTCTTTCATCTTAATTTAACCCATTTCTAATAATCTTCCCACCACGTGGCTTAGCCTGGGGCTCAGCCCCGTACCTCTACATGTTCCTCCTTCTGGGGGTCGGATCGAGAGTGACTAACTCCACCCTTTCCTACCTGCCTGCCCTCTGATTCTCCACCTACTTCTACGGTGCTGTACATAGGCCAAATCAGTTACTTTATTTACAACATACAGAACATTCCACCACATATAACTCCTTCCCTTTATGTACAGACTAAAGACACTCATTTCTAGTTAACAGAGTGTAATAAAGTTTATGGAATGACTCTTCAGTATATTAGAGAATGGTGTCTTTGTTAGATTCTTTCCATTATTTTCTTGATTCTCATAGATTCCCGGAACAAACTGTTATGTTAGATGTGACCAATTGACCAAGAACTGAGGGTGGCAACAA
This sequence comes from Sigmodon hispidus, assembly GCA_004025045.1. NCBI lineage: Eukaryota > Metazoa > Chordata > Mammalia > Rodentia > Cricetidae > Sigmodon > Sigmodon hispidus. The sequence goes on along the minus strand of PVIH01021506.1, from coordinate 25,387 downwards.
TTTAATAGCCTTTGAGGTATGATGATCCTTGACCATACTTAGCGAATTACATCCCAGTAATAATCATTTATATGAAGTTAGAAGTAGATTCATTCCCAGCTTAGATTTCAGATGAGACCCCCAGGTACAGGAAAGCCACTGGATTGTTTCCTACCATTTTTTAAAGAGAAGAAAACTAAAAGCAAGAGATATTAAATATCCTCAAAGAAAACAAGGAGTCAAAACTTCTCCATGAAAATGACAGTAGAGAGGATAAAACACATTACTGGCAGAGCATTTTTTTAAACCTTCAGTGGTGTGAACAATGATCATCTTCTAGTTCCTGCCTATGCAATGTTATAGTTTGTGTCTAACATGGTTCTGTCAGCATTTATTTGAGCACTATAGACCTGCTAGTAGTGCTTTTATAGGAGGCTGTGGAAGCTTTAGGAGGTGGGGCATAACTGGAGGAAGTAAGTCTCTGGGAATGTTTCTTTAGAAGTTATATTCTCTTCTGATTCTGGCATGTTCTTTATGCTTACTGGTTTCTCACAATGTGAGCAGCTGCCACTACACCCTCATGTCAACATGAGAAGCTACTGTGATGTGCTCTTCTCATTATAATGGACTGCATCTCTTTGAAAGAATAACACCACATAAACTTTTCTTCCCTTTTAAAATGTTTCTTCATATATCTTGTTCACAGTGACGTGCAAGCTAACTAATACAGCTTACTTTTAACTTGGTATTTGTATAATATTTTAAGGATATTATGAGAAATACTAAATGTAACTCTTTTTCTAGGTGGATTGCTTATCTTCCCAAGCAGTTATCTGAGCAAGATAAACTTACTGGCCCCAAAGAGAAGGAAAGAACAAGTCATTGTTACCACTAATCAGCCCTACCTTCCTTTCCAAGAATGCTTGTAGGGATACCATTATATATTTTTCCTAAAAGTTTTCTGGACCAGCCTCAAGAAAGCCAGAGTCTGTGTCAGCAGCATCACATTCATCTGTGATGTGATTTGGATCTGATCTTACTTTCTTTGACTCAGGTCCTGAGTGCCAGACAAAGGTCATTAACATAATACACTCGGTCACACTAGGCTCTCTTCTCCTGCAACATTAGCATCAGCAGCCAAGAATTTCCTTTCTCTGTACAAGCAGAATCTCTGGATGTTCCTAAATTGGCAAACACTTAAAAGTTCTTCCTATACAGACAGTGATATAATAAAGCAATCCAATCTTAGAATAAAGTTTGGATAGACTGAAGATGCTCTTTGCATCATTAGAAATGTGGGAGTGTAAGCTTGTTCAGCCATTCTGGAATGCAGTATGGTGGTTTCTCAGAAAACTGAGAATCAATCTCCCCAAGGACTCAGCAATACCACTGCTTCGTGTATACCCTAAAGACACACAGTCGCACTCCAAAGTCATTAGCTCAACTATGTTCATAGCAGCATTATTCATAATAGCAAGAACCTGGAAACAACCTAGATGTTGTTGTTGTTTCCTCAACTGAAGAATGGATTAACAAATTGTGGTACATCTACACAATGGAGTATTACTCAGCAGTAAGAAAAAAAATGATATCCTAAAATTTGCAGGCAAATGGATGGATTCGGAGAATATACTCATGAGCGAGGTATCACAAACCCAGAAAGATAAGCAGGGGATGTACTCACTCATTAGTGGACTCTAAACAGAAAAGAAAAAAGCAAAGCATGCCTAAGCTGCAAACCACAATCACTAAACAGCTTGAGATCAGAAACTCCTTGGACTAACACCTTGGATCCCATTCCCCCTAGAGGAACACCTGACTCAGTCTCAATGATGGGGGAAGAAAACTGGATTTGCCAGGAGTGGAGGCTGAACCGAGCAATTTTGGGATCTTGGGGGCTTGGGAACTCCTGCCCATGCTGGGAGGGGGATGGGGAGATGTGGAGAAGAGAGAATGACCTGATGTGGTGGGAGCAGGAAGGGACCTTGAATAAGTATATACAAGGATAGAAAATGTGACTTCCTTATTCATAATAAAAAGAAAAAATGGGAAAAAAAGAAATGAAATTCCATGTTTACTTCCAAAACTGTGCCTTTTATTACCATAGCTTTCATTTGTACTTTATTTCCCCTTTTAGATTCTGAATGTTTTGAAGTTGTAACTTTATGTACGTTGTATATATTATTTTACCTCTCAATGTATGTGAGTGCATGTGTGTATATATGCAGTTGTGTGTCTGTGTGTCTGTGTATAGGCCTGATGCTAATATTAGGAATCTCCCCTGATTGCTTCCACCTTGATTCTTTTTGAAGCAAGGTCTCTCAATGAAACCCAGTGTTCACTAGCATGACTAGTTTTACTTGCACTGGGCACCTCTGATCTTTAATTCCTAAGTAGGTTTTACAGCCCACCTGTCACTAATGAGAGTTGCACACTCCTGTCTTGTTTTCCTGGGCAATATGTGTTTTAATCCACATAAAAATTAATTAAAGTTGTCCTTTGACAATTTCATATAAGTGTATTATGCAATTTAATTACTTTCCCCTACTCTTTCTTGTCTCTTACCCCTACATTTCAATTATTCTTTCTTCATTATTAACAATTCCTTTCTCAGACTTCTAATCTTTGGTTTTAATTTTTAAACCACTTAGTCTATAGAATTCTCATCTGTGTGATCAATGGATTTCAAAGTTTTAGTTTGTTTATGTATAACTACTTCAAAATAAATTTAAATCTCTTGGCTTATATATTTCTACAAATACCACGACTCAGTAGCTATTTCTTCACACCCAGAGAGATCCTTCATAAAGTAGAACCTACAGAAAGTAGTAGAAAACTTGAGGAGACCTCAGGATCAAACCCCCAGCAACATACCCCTTGTGATAATTTGCTCACAATTGTAACTCCTACATTGTTACCAAAATCAAGATAAAGGCATTAAGTAACCATCAAATTGCTTGTCTACCCATTAACCTGAAAATATTACTGTCAAAATATCCCCCAATGCCATAAACTGTACTTTAAGATTAATAAATTCTTCAAGATGCTGAACAGGGACTGATTATCAAGATGGCTTGACAGGCAAAGACACTACTTATCAAGCCTGATGACCTTGAGTTTGATCCTCATGGCCCACACAGTAGAAGAACTGACTCTTGCAAATTGTCTTCTCACATCCACAGGTGTGCTGTGGCACATTTATTCCTTACCCAGTCCACACAAAAAAATAAACACTAAAGTATATATTAAATTCTTCTCTAGTGAAAGTAGAGAACAGCACAAATCTATGAATAGAAATGTATTTATACAAATTTGATGACATGGCCATTTAGCCAAATAATATCAGTAAGCTCCTCCATAGGACCCCTCTCTTCCATAATCATGAGAATAAAAAAATATTCACAATACCACATAGCAATTCTCTCTAGTACAATAGGCTTCATATACAGTCAAATTAATCATGGATGCTCCCATAAGCAATATTGCCACTGTTTTGGAATAAATCTAGCTTGACAGATAAGTAAACTGGAAAGCAGGACTTAGTACTGCGTAAGACCAGTAATAGAACTTAGTGAATTGTATAAAAAAACATGATCTTGAGAGGTAGATGGGAGATATATTAGGAGTATGCAGTGATGGTGGAGGGGGTACTGGATGGAGAGAGACAGGGATGGATATGACCAAGAAACACTGCATACATGTATAAAATTTTTAAGTAAAGAAAAAAGATGTTAAACAGGTATCATCTAGTTTAATATATGGTATTATTTCTCCTTTTTATCCTCCTCTTCTTTTTCTTTGACAGTATTTTTCTACATAGTTTTGACTATCCTGGATCTCACTATGTACACCAGGTTCTAAGTGCCAATACTACTGTTACTTTTTGTCTCATGTGGATCTCTACTAAATCCAATGATTAGCTAAGTAGAAATTTCATGGCCTAGTATATTTGAAAACTACAAATTTTGGCCCAGTTATGCCAAGCCAGCTTCTGAACCTTTATGGATTCTTCCCAGGGTCTCTCATATATCCAAAGGTAGAATGGGCTCTGCTTACAGATATAATTCCAGGCATGAGAGTTACCTGAAGATGCAGTCCTTTCTCTAGCAAACAGATGGTACCTGCATGCACAAAGTACAATTTCCTTTCTCAGGTGCCTGAGGCATCTTGTAACTTACGGCAGAGTTGAGGACAGAAAGGAATTTTCCCTAGACTGAAATCTGATGAATATTTTGTCTGTACCACAAAACCTCATCATGTGAGTTAAAAAGCTATTCTTTTTTCTTTTTGTTTTTTATTGTTTTTTGAAAATCAATATCAAACTTTATATAAAAAAGCAAAACATCCAGAATAGCTAAAAAAAAATAAACACATACAGTAATAAAACTACTCTTTTACCTAAAATATACAGAACAACAACAAAAAATCTACAGCTCCTCAAGCCATGTTAGGCTCACATACAGATGAAGAAAGTACAGTAGGCCACAGCTAATGCCCACAGATGCAACTCTTCTATAGTCAAACCAGAAGGGTTTATTTGGTTTGGGTTTGTGTGTGTGTGTGTGTGTGTGTGTGTGTGTGTGTGTGTGTGTGTGTGTGTGTTTTAAATGATTTTATTCACCCATCATCTTTCAATGAAATAAGAATACTTTTGCTTAAAGTCCACTAATGAGCAAGTGCATCCCCTGTTTAACCTTCTGGGCTTGTGAGACCTTGCTCAGGAAGATATTCTTCAAATCTGTCCATTTGCTTGCAAATTTATTATATTCTTTTTCATTACTGCTGAGTAGTACTTCATTGTGTAGATGTACCACAGTTTGTTAATTTATTCATCAGTTGAGGGGCATCTAGGTTGTTTCCAGGATCTTGTTATTATGAATAATGCTGCTATGAACACAGTTGAGCTAATGCTTTTAGAATGTGAATGATTGTCTTTAGGGTATATGCCCAATAGTGATATTGCTGGATCGTTGGGGAGACTGATTCCCAGTTTTCTGAGAAAACACCATACTGCATTCCACAGTAGCAGAAGAAGTTTACCTCCAACAATGGAGTAGTATTCTCCTTGCTTCACATCCTCTCCAGCATAGGCTATTATCTGTGTCTTTGATCTTAGCCATTCTGACAGGTGTAAGGTGGTATCTCAATGTTGTTTTGATTTGCTTTTCTCTGATGGCTAAAGATGTTGAGCACTTTTTCAAGTGCCTTTCAGCAATTTGTAATTCTTCTGCTGAGAATTCACCTTTTAGTTCTGAACACCATTTTTAAAATTGTGTTATTTAGGGGTTTTGGCTCTAATTGCTTGATTTCTCTATATATTTTTGAGATCACTCTGTCATTTGCAGGGTTGGTGAAAGTCTTTTCCTATTCTGTAGGCTGTTCTTTTGTTTTAATGACAATATCCTTGGCCTTACATAAACTTCTTAGTTTCAGGTGGTCCCACCTATTGATTTGTGCTCTTAGTGCCTTGTGTTACTGGTGTTATATTTAGAAAGTTGTCACCTGTGCCAATGTATAGGAGGTTATTTGCCAGATTCATTTCTATCACGTTCAGCATAGCTGGTTTTATGTTGAGGTCTTTAATCCACTTGGATTTGAGTTTAGTACAGGATGCTAGGCTTTAATCTATTTGCATTTTCTACACACTGTCATCCAGTTATTCCAATTCCATTTGTTGAAGATACTTTTTTCCAATAAATATTCCAAACTCTTTGTCAAAAATCAGGTGTTCATAGGTGTGTGCATTAATGTCTGGGTATGTCTGGGTCTTCAGTTTGATTCTATTGATCTACAAGTCTGTTTTTATGCCAATACCAGGCTGTTTTTATTACTGTAGCTCCATAGTATAACTTGAAGTAGGGGATGGTGATGGCTACTGAGGTTCATTTGTTGAGCAAAATTGTTTTGGCAATCCTGGCTTTCCTGTTATTCCAAATGAACTTGAGTATTATTTTTTCAATGTCTATAAAAATTGTGTTGGAATTTTGAAAGGATTTGCATTGAATCTGTAGACTGCTTTTGCTAAGATTGTCATTTTTATTATGTTGATTCTACCTATCCAGGAGCATAGGAGATCTTTCCATTTTCTGAAGACCTCTTCAATTTCTTATTTCAGTGATTTAAAGTTTTTATCCAACAAGTTTGTTACTTCTTTGATTACAGTTGTACCAAGCCCTTTAATGCTTTTTGCAGCGATTATAAACTGTAATGTTTCCCTTATTTCTTTTTTCAGCCCTTTCATCTTTAGTGTATAGGAGGGCTACTGATTTTTGTTTATTAATCTTGTATTCCTCTACATTACTGTAGGTGTTTATCAGCTGTAGAAGTTCCCTGGTAGAATTTTGTTAATCACTTATGTATACAATCATATCATCTGCATATAGAGATAGCTTCACTTCTTCTGTTACAATTTGTGTCCCCTTAATCTTCTTTTGTTCTCTTATTGCTTTGGCTAAAACTTTGAGAACTATATTTAATAGATAAGGAGAGAGGGGACAGCCTTGTCTAGTTCCTGATTTTAGTGGAATTAATTTGAGATTCCCTCCATTTAGGTTGATGTTTGCCTTCGGCTTCTTGAAAATTGCCTTTATTACACTTACATATTTTCTCTCTATTCCTGATGTCTCCAGGACTTTTATCATAAAGGAGTGTTGGACTTTTGTAAAGGCTTTTTCAGCATTTAAGGAGATGATCATGTGTTTTTTTCCCCTTCAATTTGCTTATATGATGGATGACATTTATAGTTGTTCATATGCAGAACCATTCATGCATTACTGGGATGAAGCCTACTTTATCATAGTGGATGGATTTTTTTGTATGCTGTTGTAATTGGTTTGCCAGAATTTCGTAGAGTATTTTTGCATCAATATTCATGAAGGAGATTGGTCTAAAATTTTTTTTCTTAGTTGCATCTTTGAATGACTTGTGTATCAGGGTGATTATGGCCTCATAAAAATAGTTTGGCAGCGTTCCTTCAATTTCCACAATATGGAACATTTTGTTGAGTATTGATATTAGTTGTTCTTTGAAAGTCTGGTAGAATTCTGCATGAAATCATCTGGTCCTGGACTTTTTTATTTGAGAGACTTTTACTAACAGCTTCAGTTTCCTTTGGTGTTATAGGTCTGGTTAGGTCTTTAATCTGTTCTTGATTTAATTTTGGTAATTGGTACTTGCTCAGAAAGTTCACCATTTTTTTTTTTTAGGTTTCTCATTTTAGTAGAGTATAGATTTTCAAAATATGACCTGATAATTCTCTAGATTTGCTGGGTGTCTGCCATTATGTTGCCCTTTTCATTTCTGATTCTGTTAATTTGGATATTCTCTCTCTGTCCTTTGGTTAGTTTGGATAAGGGCTTATCTATCTTATTGACGTTCTCAAAGAACCAACTCTTTGATTCATTGATTCTTTATAGTGTTCTCTTTGTTTCTATTGTACTGATTTCAGCCCTAAGTTTGATTATTTCCTGCCATCTACTCCTTCTAGTTGAGCTTGCTTCTAATTGTTTGAAAGCCTTCAGCTTAGTTGCTGGGTCTCCTGTGTGAGGTTTCTCTTGTTTTTTTCATATAGGCATCTAGTCCTAAGAATTTTCCTCAAAACACTGCTTTCATTGTGTCTCATAATTTTTGGGGATGTTGTGGATTCATTTTCGTTAAATTCTAGGAAGTCTTTGATTTCTTTCTTATTTTGTTTTCTGGCCCAGCAGTGGTTCAATGTAGAGATGTTCAGTTTCCATGAGTTTGTAGACTTTCTGTAATTTTTGTTTTTGTTGAATTCTAACTTTAGCCCATGGTGGTTGATATTATACAAACGGTTATTTTCATATTTTATATCTATTGATATTTGCCTTATGAGCAAGTATGTGGTCAATTTTTGAGAAAGTTCTATGGGGTGCTGAGAAATAAGTATATTCTTTTGTGTTTGGATGGAAGCTTCTATAAGTATCTATTAAGACCATTTGCACAGTAACATCTGTTAGACCCCTAATTTCTCTGTTGAGTCTTATCTTGTTGATGTATCCAAGGGTGAAAGTTGGGTATTGGAGTATCCCACTATTGGAGTATGACATTTGATATGAAGTTTAAGCATTAGAAGTGTTTCTTTTACATATGAAGGTACCCTTATATTAGGGGCATACATATTCAGGATTGAAATCTCATCTTAATCAATTTTTCCTGAGATGAATAAGTAATGTCTGTCCTGGTCTCTTTTAATTGATTTTAGTTTGAAGTCTACTTTGTTGGATATTATGATAGCAACACCAGCTTGTTTCTTCAGGCCATTTGATTAGAAAGTTTTTTTTCCCAACCATTTACTCTGAGCCTGTGTTTGTCTTTGGTGTTGAGGTATGCTTCTTGTATGCAGCAGAAGGATGGCTTCTGTTTTTGTATCCATTGTGTTAGAGTGTATCTTTTTAAAGGTGAATTGAGCTCATTGATATTAAGGGATATTAATGACCACTGATTGTTATTTCCTGTTATTTTTGTTGGTAGCTTGTGTGTATTTTCTTTTTTGAGGCTTTTATTCTGTGGGATTATTGGTTGTTTGTGGTTTCATGGGTGTACCTGGGTTCCTTAGTTTGAAGTTTTCCCTCAAATGCTTTCTGTAGTGCTAGATTTGTGGATAGGTATTGTTTCAACTTGTCTTTGTCGAAAAATATCTTGTTTACTCCACCTCTGGTGATTGATAGTTTTGCTGGGTATAGTAGTCTGGGTTGGCAGCCATGTTCTTTTAGTGTCTGTATAACTTCTGACCAGGATCTTCTTGCTTTCATTTTTTTGTATTGAATAGTCTGATGTGTCTGCCTTTATAGGTAATTTGGCCCTTTTACTTTCCTTCTCTTAATAGTTATTCTTTGTCTATATGTTTTGTGGCTTGATTGTTATGTGATGACTTTTTGGGTCTAATCCACTTGGTGTTCTGTAAGTTTCTTGTATTTTTTAGACATTTCCTTCTTTAGGTTGGGAAAGTTATCTTTTATGATTTTATTGAATACATTATCTGTGCCTTTGAGCTGATATTCTTCTTCTTCTATTGCTATTATCCTCAGGTTTGGTCTTTTCATGCTGTCTCAAATTATCTGAATGTTTTGTGTTGTGGCTCTTTTGGTTTTAGTGTTTTCTTTGACTGATGTATCTATTTCCACTATTGAGTCTTCCTCTCCAGAGATTCTCTCTTTCATCTCATGGATTCTGGTGGTTATGCTCTTATCTATAGTTCCAGCTCGTTTCTTCAGATTCTCTATTTCATTCTTTGCCTCATTTTGTGCCTTCTTTATTGCTTCTATTTCAATTTTTAGCTCCCTTAATGATTCTTTCATTTGTTTGATTTCTCTTTCATGGGTTTTTGTTTGTTTGTTTCATTTTCTTTCAAGAATTTGATCATTTTTTTTTCAATTTTTTATTTGTATTTTCTTCTATTTCTTTAAGGGGATTTTTTATATCCTGTTTTAAGGCTTATATAATCTTCATAAAGGTGTTTTTTATGTTGTTTCCTTCTTTTTCCTCTTGATTGCTTTGTTCAGGTCTTGGTTTCTTCTGGCAGTGCCTTGTTTTTTATATTGTTGTATGTATTCTTGCAATGGAGTCTGCCCATTGCTTCCTTGGTTCACTCTAAATCAGGTTTTAGTTGAATCTTAGTCAGTTGTGGCTAGAGGGGTTGTGTGTTCCCTGTCTGCTCTGGACATGAGTCTGCAGGATTTCTTTCTCTGGTAATGCCATGGGATCCATGCTGTCCAAAGGCATTCATCTCCCACTCTGCTCTGGACAAGGTGTTATGTGGTTCAGAGGGATGTCTGTCTGTGATGATGCAGTTTGTCTTAGAGGCAGGGCCCAGCTATCTGTTATGTGTCCCCTGGGATTTCTGGTGAAGCTTTCTCCCAGCCTTGGTTTAGGGTAGGACTGTCCTTGAGGTCAGATCTGGGACTGTGTCACCAGCCTCTGTGATGAGGTCCCTAGAAGGCTCAGGGTCTAGAACCCACTCACCTCCCACTCAGCTCTGGACCCAAGATCCGTGCTATTCAAAGAAGTCTGTTTCTCACTCTGCTCTGGACACAGGTCCTATACCTGATTTTTCAATGAAGACTCAGGTTGTGTTTTTCCAACTTGGCCATGTTCTCAGTTCAGCTTCCTGCTGCAGCACAAACAGCACACCACACAAACCTCTGGCACCAGTTCCTCCTAAAAAGCCATTCTTATTATAACTGTCTTCCAAGTAGTCTCTCTGTTGTAAACTGCAATCACTTGCAGTGAAGAATCCACCTCTTTCTTTCTCTCTCTCTCTCTCTCTCTCTCTCTCTCTCTCTCTCTCTCTCTCTCTCTCTCTCTCTC
>PVIH01021506.1:0-14979 GCA_004025045.1 Sigmodon hispidus | reverse complement strand
TATCCACCTTGTCTTTTGAAACTGAATCTCTCACTGTGGTTGTTTGAACAAAGATGTCCCCCACCATGGGCTCATCCACTTGAGTTTTTGATTCTCAGTTAGCAAATTGTTTGGGAAAGGCTGGAGACATGACCTTTTTGGAGAAGGTGTGTTACTATGAGTGGGCTTTGAGGTTTCATAAGCCCATGCTGAACTTAGTCTCTCTCTCTCTCTCTCTCTGACTCAGGCTTATGAATAAGATGTAAGCTCTCATTTACTGCTCCAGTGCCATGCCTGCATGCCTGCCCACTGCCATGCTTCCTGCCATGAACAAAATGCATCAAACCTCTGTAACTGTAAGCAAGCCTCCAATTAAGTGTATTCTTTTATAAATTGTCTTGGATAAGGTCTCTTTACAACAATAGAACAGAATCTAAGACATCCACTGAACTTGGAGCTCACTGACTCAGCTAGACTGGCTGACCAGCAAGCTCTAAGGATCCTCCTGTCTCTGCTTTTTTGGTGTTAGGTATATAGGTGTGCATAGCCACACTTGAATTTTGACATGGGTATTTGGCACAAAACTCAGGTCCTCATGCTTGCCTGCAAAGCACTTGGTCACAGTGATATATGTGGGGTCTGGAAAAAAACAAAAACAAAAAAGGCTAGAAGAGATGCCAGGCAGATATAGAGGAAAAAAGATGAAAATGTTGCTCTGAGGAAAGGTACTAAGACACTTGGCTAATCATGGGTTAATTTAAGAGTAAGACCTAGCAAGTAACATACCTGAGCCATAGGCCTAACAGCATGTAATTAATATAAGACTGCATGATAATTTGGGATTGCTGGTCCAGATCTCAGGGCTAGGCCAGGACAGAAAATCACACTAAAGATATATTAGTCCAGTTTCTATTTACCCATCTGTAATACCCTTATTATGGCTGAGACAATGTTGGTGCCCTGCAGTAATATAAAGACTAAGAGAACAATGCATCTGTATACACTGAGTTGACAACTCAATGGGAAGGTTGTTTTTGTTTCTGCCTAGCAAGGAGCCAAGAATTTGTTGCTATAAAGCCACCATTTTATCGTGTTCATTGATTGCTCAGTAAGCCATGTAAGGATAGATTGTTTATGCTCTGTGATGCCTAGAAGCCTCAAAATAGTGGATGATTCAATTCCTGGGGCTAAAATCATCTGAAAGACTACTTGTCTTATATTTCTGGCCATTGCTTCTTTGAAGGATCAGAGTATTAACAGTGATATCCCTCTGTGGCTGCTTGGGCTTCCCACCAGAATTATCATCCTCAGGTAAGCAGGCTTGGAAATCATTCTAGTTACAGCCCAGCAAGGGCTAAGATGCAGGAACATAAATGCCTAACTCTTGATAAGAGAAGATGTTGAGACATATGTGAGGAAGAAAATATGGAACAGAAAACATTCACATTTCTGTCTTAAAAATAGGAATTTTCAGGTACATACTCTTTTAGAAAAATTAACCATTTGCCCACCAGACCTATAGAAAGGAAGACCAAACTTTTTGCAATGAAATATAAATGGAAAAATCTCAGACCTATAGAAAGGAAGACCAAACTTTTTGCAATGAAATATAAATGGAAAAATCTACCCTGATCTTTAGAGATTCTGTTGTTAAAGTATAGATTCTATGAGGCAACAAGTTTAAATGTGCTCCACTTTAAGTAATGATTAAAGGCTTGTAATGGTTTCTTTTCCACTAAGTGGTTTATTCTTTCATTGCATTTTCTATGTCCCTATGGTATAGAGTTACTTTAATATGAAGTACTAAAATAGCTTTTCAAAAACAAGACGAAAGTTTTATGCTCTAATGACCTTATATAGCAAAAATGTCAATATCATTAGTTGAAAAAAAAGCAGGTGAATGCTTGAGTCAAACTTAGCTTAGAACAATTCTTGAGAAAATATGTAAACTGAATCTGACATTACCAAGAAGTATACTCATCATTACAAGTACAGAATATAGAGAAAAATCACTGACAAACTGGGAAAGGTTTAAACAAAAATCCCTGAATTTGTTGTCCAAATGAATTAACTTAAGCTGTGAACACACATACAAATTATGTAAAGTTCAGAAATTTCTTTTTTAAAAACAAAAAAGGGAAGATGTACTTCAATGAAACTAGCATTGAAAGGCAAACATTATAACATATGAATGAAATTCCAGAAGATCATAGACACATATTATAAGTTTGTTTCAATAAATTGAAGAATCTGAAAAAACTGATGACTTTTAGATAGCAAAATTAAACCAAATTCAATGAATGATTTTAAAAAATGCATACTTTGTAACCTGTTTGAAATACTAATAAAATACTTCGTACTAAAAAATAGCAATGATAGAAACAAACACAAGAAAATATGGACTTACTATAGAATTATAACTTAAAAAACTAAGACAAATACATATCATGCAATTTCATAAAACTTAAAAAATAAACAAATCCTTTAAATGTTACAAAGCCAAGTTCAGAAATTTCAAATGCCTATGTTTTGAAAGTAACAAAAGGAGTTGCAAGAGTTTTACAATCTGAATTAACAGGGTATTCTGACATACCATGGCAAAAATCCAAACAGAGTACTTTCCCATGGTCTCTTAAAATTTTAATGCTACTTGTTCTTTTAGGTTCCAAAAGGCTCTCTCTTAAAATAGACATGAAGTAGGTTTGGTGGTACATGACAATAATCCCTTGGGTGGTAATAGTAATCAAGCCACAAATGCAGCTAGCTAGGCTTATACAATTAGACTCTGGAGAGAAGAAGGAGTGGAGTGGGGAATGAGAACATGTGTTTCAAAGGCACTATCAGGAACGATAGTGAGCAGCATCTTCCATACTCTTCTCTGAAGCATTTCAATCTACATGCCTTCCTCTCAGTTCAGCTCCACTAGAGAATAGAGGAACAATTATCTTTAAATATTTAATGATTAATAAAATTCCTTTTACATACCCTCTACTGTTCCCCTTCCCTTCCCTCCTTCCTTTCCCCTCTCCCTCCCTCCAAACCCACCTTCCATCCTCTCCTCAAAGGAGGTAGGTCCTCCTTTGAGTAGCGAACACAGGCTAATATATCCCTTCTCCCCTGTATCAAGGCTGAACAAGGCATCCCACCATAGGGAGTCAACTCTAAAAGCCCAGTTAAGGTATCCAGGATAATTCCTGATCCCATAGCAAGGAGGGTCGTTAACAACTTGTTCAATACAACTATCACCCTCATTCAGAGGGATTAGTTAGGTCCTATGCAGGCTCTCCAGCTGTTAGCTCAGAGTCATTGAGTTCCCATTGGTTCAGGTCAGCTGTCCCTGCATTTTTCTCCATTGTGCTCTTGATCTCCCCTTGTTCCTCTAGTTGTTCAAAGGAAAAATTCTTGATCTTACATCTTTTGTGGGTATTGGAACCCAAAACTTAGCTCCACAAAATCTAAATACTTCCAAGACATATTTTGACATGGCAAGTTTTGAGAAACCCTTGACTTAGCAAATACTAGCCTAACAAGTAGTGTAGAGTGACTAGGCAGAACAAAGTTACATTGATATGGAAGGCACACAAAGGAAAGAAAAAGTTAATCTCACACACACACACACACACACACACACACACACACACCAATGCAAGTTAATTTGTTATAAATCAGAACTGAGGGAGTTAAAAGATTAATAAGATTACCCCTCCTCCCTAGTATATTATCATTCAGGGGCTCTAGCATATTAAGCATAAATCTTGAAATATAAGTTTTGACTGATTTACCACTTCCTATATACATAAGACATGTTGGTGAACTACTACACTTTTAACCACATTGGTTCTGGGAAATTGAACATTTTGCAATAGTAGTCAGATGTGTTCAAAATTGATATGAGAAATGCTGCAGAGTCTGTTGCTACTCAACCTCATTCAAGTTCCTTCAATCTTATTTCTTCCACCAAACAACAATCAAGTTTTAGCTCTCAGTAATAATTTTGTTTGGAAACATATTTAAAACCTCTGTCTTCTCAAAGAAAGGAAGAATGGGATATTCTGCTTGACTGTACACTGAAGGATATCTATTCTCTATCACTCTTCAGAACTGCCTACTACTGGGATTGTCAGAAGTAGCCATCTGTTTCAAGCAAGTGCTAATGTATGCCTAGTGTCTGTGCCCCTGAACTTGTTATAACGACTTGTTACTTGTGCTCTCCTCAATGTTAAAACCCCTTAGGACTCTATTCATTTGGATTGTTTGGTTGCCATGCTTTATCCATAATTATCTCCCTTCAGATAGTGAAGTCAAAATTCTCCTATCAAATCCATGATTTTCAATTCTTTGAGACAGCATCTCTCTACATAAGCCTAGGATGTCCTTGAACTAGGAAATTTCCTGCTTCAACCTTCTGAATGTTGAGATTATATGCATGAGCCACCACAGCTATCTCTGATTTCCAATTATCTATTTTTAGTATCTATGTCTTTTTTAAGTTACTTATAGGACATGTTTAAGACTATGCTAATGGGAAGCCCCTTATGAATATTCATTTTTATTTTGTTTACAATTTGTATTATGATCTAATACAGCTTTTTATTTAGTTAGTTGCCTTCCATCTATATTGCATGTTTATATTGTGCAAAGGCCAAAACTTTGTCTATCTTGTAGAGCCTAGAACAATACCCACATAATAGAATGTGTTCTACAAATATTTGTTCAGTGAATGTATGAAGAAGTCATTCTAGAAAGTTCCCGTTGAAGTCATAGGTATAGGTCAAGAGACATTGAGATGAAAATGGCAGACAATGACTAGATATGTTGAGATATTTTTTTCAGGTAAAAGAGATAATTCCAAGGGAACAATAATTAGCCAACCAGTTGCTGTAATGCCATGTAAGTGGCACACAACTGATAAAGCAAGTAAAACTCAATAAATATTCAACAATATTTCAGAAAATAAATATATTATTGCATCTCTTACTTTCTAGGTCAAGATGAACTTCTTTTCTATAAAAGGCCAGATAGTTTATGTTTTAGGTCTTCTGAGCCATATGGTTTCTGTAGTACCCTTGTAGTAGGAAAACATCCCTAACAATCTAATAAGCAAACAGGTGAGGCGGTATGACAATAAAACTTTGTTTATGGAAACTGAAATTTCAATGTCAAGTAACTTTTACATGTTTCAAAATACCATTCCTTTGATCGATTTTGCTCCAGTCATTAAAATGTATAAAAATCATTCTGAGCTTACAGACCATAGAAAATCAGACAATTGGCTAGATTTAGTTTTTGGGCTGTAGTTTTCTGACTCCTAACTTAGGCCATTAGATGGCTTAGCTCTGTTTTACTGGGAACTTTTTCCTGCTTTCACAGACAATTTATGGATGTTTCATAAAACATTTTCAGATAATCCTTGGACTTGATTCTCCAGGGGTGTTCTGGGTTACAGGAAAGCAGCGGGAGGAGAGTACCTCAGCCCTAAATGGTTAACATTTCTATTGAAACATAAATTATTTTTTGCTACAGATTGCCTATGGTATCCATGTAGAATGAGGAATGTCAAGATGATAAAATGATGCAGTCTTTTGAATTTGATTCCAGCTGTTCCTGTCTTTGATATGATTTGTGAATGACATTTGTATTTTTCACTGGTGATTAGTTAATGCTGGAAAGAATCACCAGATGATAGCTGTCTAGAATTTTAAAAGCAAAGATTTACTTGGCTTGAAAATTGCTATAGAATACTATTACAAAACTCACCACAAATTCATTTAGCATTTGTAACCAGAAGGGGCTTAACATCTGCAAAACAACCTGTAACTTAAAGTATTTCTTAGATCATTTGATTATATGGTGATTACAGAATTCTAGTCATCAAAAAAGAGAGAGAGAGAGAGAGAAAGAACTCTGTTCACATGCTACATTGATCTTATTTGGAACTCCAGTGAATTCTGAAGAAAGGAGTCCGTTTCTTTTTCTGAGAGCCTTTTGCTAGGTTCATTCATAGCTAGCTGAAATCTCAACTTTACCCTACAGTTTAGAAATCAACTATCAGAAGTTCCTGGCTTTAGGTAATGATGATAACAGTGACTATTTCCTAAGCTACCTACAATATGCCACATGCTAAACTATTTGACTAGCATTTTGTTGTCATGTCGGTACTTTTAAACACTATATGTCATTATCAGACCATCCATCCACTTACCCAGTCATCCACAGAGAAGGTGGATTGCACTCTCTTGTGCTTCTCTATCACTAAACCACATCACTAAGCATTTGGGCTAAGATTTTGTGGGGCTGCCCTTGACATCACAGGATATTTAGTTCACCTCTAGTTGCTACCCATATCCCCTTCCTAATTAATTATATCTCCCATAAATGTCGAGACATTTCCAGTGTTTCCTAGAGCACAAATCACCTCAAGTAGAGAATGACCAGCTTTAGTCAATCTTCCTAGGGTAGCATTTCCACATATAGAATCATGCTTAGAGCTCAGCCCATATTCTCACTTACACTATCTATTAATGACATTCTCTAGAAATTTGAGTGTGAGCAGCATCTGACTTATTATTAATTTGACTTTAAAGAAAACTGAGTTCATCATGATGCTAGATGCAGTGACTGGATATTCTGGGTCTAAAATGGCACAAAAAGGCATCCTCCTTTTCTTGAAAAATACAAAGAATAGATTTGCCCACTCTTTCTCCCTCCCTCTCTCTTCTTTCTTGCTTCTTTCTTATCTCTCCTTCTCTCCCCACCTTTGGTAGACTGATATCTTCACAGACTCACAACAAAGAAACAGGAGCTTTCTCTGCATTTGTGATCATAGAAATGTTTGCTGTCTTTTATTCTATGCTTTATTTTGAAATTTTTCTTTAAGGTACATACTTTTAATCAGATAGAATGTCTTTTTAAATGTAATTATATATATTTATTTTAATTTTATTTGCTTTACATACCAACCACAGTTTCCTCTCCCTCCTCTTCTCCTGTACCTTCTCCCACCTCTTTTCTACTCTGCCCTATCCACTTGTAAGAAAATGTAAGGCCTCCCATGGGGAGTCAACAGAGCATGGAATATCAGGTTGATGGGGGACCAAGTTCTTCCCCTCTGTCTTAAGGCTGAGAAAATCATCCCATCAAAGGGAATGGGTTCTAAAAGCCAACTAATGAGTCAGGGACAGACCCTGGTCCCACTGCTAGGGTCCCCACAAATAGACAAAGCTATGCAACTATCACCTTTATGAAGAGGGCCTAAGTCAGTCTCATGCAAACTTTCTAATTGTCAGCCTAGATTCCATGAGCTTCCATGAGCTTGGGCCGGCTATCTCTGTAGGTTTCCTGGTCATGATCTTGACCTACCTCACTCTTATAATCCCTCCTCTGTAATGGGATTATGCTGGTAATGTAAATATTTGTCCTACCTATGGGTTTAATAAAGAGCTGATTGGCCAAAGACCAGCAGGAAGTGTGGGCAGGGCTACCAGGCAATGAAAACTGAAGAACATATCAGAGCAGACACAGCCACCAGTCACAGATGTCAGAGTCACTGGGGCTGCCAGGAGATGCAGAGGAAATGCTGCTCTGAGAAAAAGTATCAAGCCACATGGGTGAACAAGGTGAGTTGAGTTCAGATGAAGGAGCTAGCAAATTATATACCTGGGCTATAGGTCAGTTTAAAAATAATATAAGAAATAATATAAGCATCTGTGTCATTCTTTGGAACTGTGGGTCTGAACCTCTGAGCTAGACCGTAAAGTCCAAGCAGAAATCATTTATAACAAATGGGTGCCCCACGTTGGGTGCCATTAGTTGTAATTTCTTCTGTCCCAGGCTTTTGGGGCCTGGACCAAAGGTTTAGTCTCACTCTCAGCTTCGCTTTATTTATATTTTATATTTATAAGCCTCAAATAATCACACACAGGCTTATATTACTCTTACACTGATTGACCTAGGGCCCAGGCACATAATTTGCTAGCTTCTTTATCTGAACCCAACCCATCTTGTTCACCCATGTGGTTTGGTACCTTTTCTCAGAGCAGCATTTCCTTGCATCTCCTGGCAGCCCCGGTGACTGTGGCATCTGTGTCTGGCAGCTGTGTGTGATCAGAGATGTTCGTGAGTTTTCTTAGCCTGGTAGCCCTGCTCACACTTCCTATTTGCCTTTGGCCAATCAGCTTTTTATTAAACCCATAGGTGGAACAAATAATTTATATTACCAGCATAATCCCACTATACTCCACCTTCTCTTAGATTGAACTCTCAGAGCTCAGCTCAGTACGTGGCTGTAGATCTCTGCATTTGCTTCTATCAGTTACTGAATGAAAGTTCTATGATAACAATTCAGGTAGTAGCCAATCTTATTACAAAAGAAGGCCAGTTCAGGTACCCTCTTCACTATTGCTAGGAGTATTAGCTGAGATCAGATAAAATGACTTTTAAAGACAATCACAAATATGCAGTTTTCTAACTGATGGTAATAATTTCTTTCATCAATGAGAGAGTCAACTGTCTGATCAGAACCTGCATTTAATTATAGCTCCAATGATAAAACTTTTTATGGAGAATTTGTTCAGTAGGTTTTAAAATGCTTAATATGCAAATAGAATTAGAACAGGATCATGGACAATGAAAAAAAGCAGAAACCTGGGAAACTGTCACATTCCTGGTTTGTTATTTAATAACTTGCATTAAAGAACTACAAGAGACAGGATCAACAATTAACTTTAATTACATGCATCTTTGGGATCAGCAATAATGGACCAACAAGGTTTTTTATGTTTCCAATGTTTGCCAATTATTGGCTGTCTCTATTCTTATGTATATATGCTTCCCAAGGTAAATAGCAGACACAATGCCCTGGAAACAAAGATCCACTTTTTCATTGATTCCACAGAAGAATATACCACACTGGTGAGCTCAGTTGTGTTGGCAGAACATTTTGACCTCTGATAACAGCTTGTGGAGAATTTAACTCAAAATCCCCAGGCCAAGGTGGAAACAGACTGGAAACAATTCCTGGGAAGGCCTTTTATTACTAAAAAGCCCCAAGCAAAAATACAATTTTCCTAGTCAACACAGCCACTTGGCTCTAACTTGTCATTAAATTGTAGGCATTGACCCAGCACTACCACCAGGAAAGTGGCACCCTCCTGTACTGCAAACAGGCTTCTATAAGAAAGAAACAAGCTCTGGCCATGAGTCCCCTGAGAACTGAGAATGTCACATTCTGAGTAGCTCCAATGTTTCCCTGCATGAAAAAAGAAGAGATGGCCTTCTGGCTGAATCCTCCTGGAGCAAAATCACATAATTTCCAGCCAGAGAAGACAGTTGTGAAGCAGAAAGACAAATGATCTACTGAGGAACATATGTACAAACTGAATTCAACAATTTGCTATCTGGATAAGAAAAGAAATGATTGGATGGCAGTTTAGAGCACCACACAGAGCCACAGTTTCTTCATCCTTGGAGCACTAGCCAGGGGAAAATCTATCTGAGGTAGCAGGATCAGAAGGTTGAAAGCATTAATCACTTGGATAGGCAGCACTTTAGTGAAAATTCTGGCACCATTGTGACAGATTCTATTTGCTTATTAAGTTTTGATTAGCTTCTGCTTCTCTGACCAATAGAAGCAATCAGATTTCTTAACCAGAATTAAGTTGATAAGTTCCTTTTTGGACAAGGGAAGAAACTTTGTAGAGTAATTTTCATTCAAAAGAAATGGGAATAAACTGGTCTTGAAATAGTTATAAGGGAAGAATTGAAATCGTAACTCTATTCCCAGGTATGTTTTTCTCTCGTAGGAAACAGTGCTTTAAAGTTTATGGAGCAGGTTAATGAGTTGGAGAGCCTTGCCTTTTGGCCCACGTCCTAAAATAAGGCTTTTAAACACACTTCAAAAATATATAGCATTTCTCATTCATGGCAAATAGTTAGATCTTGAAGCAGGAAGTGAAGGTGAATGATTCAGAAAGCAATATGTAGTGATACTTTTTAGAAATGAAAAAAAGTTGATTAAATGATTCATGGAACAATGTAGACATTTATTTTACTTGGATTTATTCTCCATTCTTTTCTATATTTTTCAGATTTTTCTTTAATAAAATAGACTCCTTGACTGAAGAAAATATACTGCACTTGAGAATTGGGAAACTGACTCAATATAAGACATTTACAGTAGCTGGAGATAAAGTTCAGGGGTACAGTGCTTGCTGAGCATGCATAAACACATGGGTTCAATTCTAAGCGAAACACACACACACGCACGCACACACACACACACAAACATACACACACATAAACACACTCACAGGCACAAGACCAGAATTTGAGAGATGCCTTCAATTCTGTAAATGAGGGAAAATCAATTTGAAGCTTTACCTAAAGGAAGTTGAGTAAATTGGAAGACAGGTCTGTTCTTTCAGTCTAATTTCTCATCTTTTAAGGTGCCATGCTGGAAAACTTATTAGCTTTTCTCCTCCCAACTGAATGTGAATGTGTAGAATATGAAAAATTGAGCATCTGCTGACATGTTATTACTGATCATTTCCACTCTTTGTCAGTTTTCTCTCAGGTCATCTCAACCAGCATACCCATTTCATTTTGTTCTGTATGAAAGGAGGGCTAATCCCTGGGCTATAGGGTGACAAATAAGAGTGTGTTAGGGTAAGTCAACTTTGTAAACTCCATGGAATTTGGAACAAATCTTGAGAGTGAAAAATATAAATGTATCTTCAATGTCCTTCTTCTTCCATTCCATTGTCTTTCATGCCATTATCTTTGTCTCTTACAATCTTCCCTGGCATATATTTCTTTGTTCCTCCAACATTCTCCCCTTTCTTCCACATTTCTATTTAATAACACATTCATTACAAGCAAACAGCAAAGAACTTTTAATGTAAACATTAAAAAAGGATAATTGTGGATAATTTTGATCCTTCAGGAGATTCCATACTAATAGTAAAAGAAACCTCAGAAGAAAGCAACCATTTATGAAGTCTTCTAAACTGTGTAAGATGGAAATCAAATGAAGAGATAGTATGAGTATGATATTTGGAGCAACTATATTCTTTCAAACAAGAGCTTTCCCCCAATATTCTAATAAGAATAGTCACATCTGTAATCTCAGCATGCTAGGGATAAACACTGGAAGAACAGTAGTTTGAGGCCACCAAGGCTACACAGTGTCTGAACTTAACCTGGAAATTTCCATCAAGTACAACAACATTGCTCTTAATGGAACAGCGACAGCAAGACATGGGTGACTATGTCCAGATACTACAGACTGTCTTACCTCAAGGTCTAATTCAAAAGTTAAATACACTAAGAGTAACTGTTATATAAGAAAATACAGAAATAATTCATTGTTTTCAGTGCAAAGAATTATTTTGAGAACTTAAGGCTCAGTTAAGTGAGATAGATAGATAGATTGATAAGTTGATAGATAAAACTTCAGTCTCCTTTCTTGCAGTAATAATAATTTTAAGAAGATCATAAGGCAAAGGACCCTCTATAAAATTTCACAGGTGGAAGAAACAGCTGTTTTGAGTGTTAGATTATTCGTGTTTAGTGTTCCCACAGCCTAGTCCTCTTCATTTCAGATCTTCCTGGCAAGGAGAAGATGGAGCTTAGAGATAATGCTGAATCTTCTACAATACTCTGGGCCACCCTAGGCAGCCATAATCATTTTGCACCACATCTGACCAGAAGGAAATACTCTTTAGGTAAGAAACTTCTCGATAAAAAGATAGCTGCAACAATTTGTCCCCACAAGCACATGCAAGAAAGAAAAGATATTTACACCTATAACGCCCAACAGATCTTTGCTTTTCTGTCCTACGTGGCACTGAAGTTAGATGAATATAGTTGGCAACATCATTAGAGCTAACAAAGAGAAGCAAACAGAGTCCCTAATATTCTTCCTAAACAAGAAATGAAAATTTAATTTTCAGACTGCAATTAACAAGAATTAATACCTTCCTGGTGTTTCTTTTGTAATTCACCAGAGCATTTTGGCACCCAGTCATCACATTTTCTGTGACAGCAGTAAGTGTGTCATGATTTCTGTTTCTCTATGATGGACTTTGTCTCCCACTACCCTTTAGAGCTTCCTGGATTTGAGGACATAACTCTCAGGAAGAACGGCTGCTTTTGAAAGCCTGCTGCCTGATAGCTCTCTGAAGTCCTTCAGGGGGAGCTCACACCACTAGCGGCCTCTATATCTTGCTTCCTAGTGGGGAGCATGCAAGAAGCCTGTGGCACTGCTTTCTATGTTGTGCTCCATGCCTCGGGTATTTCTTATGCTATTGCTTGCCAGGATATCTGTATTCCCATCCCTCTGTCAGCAACTATCACCCTTGCTCAAACAAGCCCATCGGAATACTGATTGACT
Source organism: Sigmodon hispidus (assembly GCA_004025045.1). NCBI lineage: Eukaryota > Metazoa > Chordata > Mammalia > Rodentia > Cricetidae > Sigmodon > Sigmodon hispidus. The sequence goes on along the minus strand of PVIH01021506.1, from coordinate 2,612 downwards.
TGGAAATTTGAGGACTATATATATTTCAAGTTCTAGAAGCAACCCAGCAGTGTGCAGAAGTGTGTTGGCCACAGAATTCAGTGGCAGTACTTGATGAGAAAAATGTTTCTTCCTGTTGTGATCAAGGCCTCAGCCTGCACAGGCTGGTTGACCCTGTGAACTTTGGGGCCAAGGGGTTATGTTCTGGTATTTCTGCTTCCAGTCAGTCATTTAAAGATTTCGAACACAAGGTCAACAATAACCATCTCCATTTAACAATGTCTTGTGTGCCAGGTCTGGAATGCAGAAAGAGAGAAAACAGTGACTGATAACAGATGCTGAGACATGGCCAACTATCCTCCCTTTGCGTTCACCAATTTCCAGGGCTGGTGTGTGTGTGTGGAGGCAGGAACTTTGGTCAGGAACTTTGGTTGGAATAATTGTTCCAAAATGACAGTTGCCCATTAATGTGTGTTTGAGCCTTTTGCTGCTTTTCAGTCTGACTTCTTCACAATAGCCTCACCTCAAGACCAGACTTGGAGACTTAAACTCAAGCAATCCATCATTCACATCTGCTTATTTTTTGGGTTCTGAGTGTAGAATCCAGAAGCAGCTGGTCCTCTAAAAGACTATGTGGTGGGAATATTCTCTGAATGCTGAAAATAAAGGAACTAGTTTGGCCTATGTGGAGCACCATAGAAGTGGGTGGAGAATGAGAGGACAGACAGGTAGAAGGAGGGTGGAGTTAGTCAGTCTCCATCCAATTCCCGAGAAGAAGAGACATGTAAGAAATACAGGTGAGCCACGGGCTGGGCCACGTGGTGGGTAGATTGGTAGATTACAAGAAATGGGTTGAATTAAGATAAAAGAGCAGCTAGTAATGTGCTTGAGACATGGGCCAAACAGTATGAAGTTAAAATAAGTGTCTGATTCATTTCTTTGGGGGACAAAAGTCGCTGCGGACCAGGTCTGAACCTCCAGCCCCAAATGGGCTGGGAAACCCTCTACAACAAGACTACAGAGTGACTAACTTCACATTGCTTGTCTCACATGACACAGTTCATGCTCATATCTTCATCTTGGGGAGGTAGTAAGAGAAACATGGGAAAAAGAGCGAATTATGATTGACTCAGGAAGTCCTAGTAAAACCTAATTGTTTATGTAGATGGACAATAATGGTAAAGCAAAAATGCACCAAATTGTTATTGTCTTATGTAAATACATTAGTTTTCTACATTAAAAATGCCCGTGGGAGTTCTATACTAATTTTCCAGGTGAAGGACTTAGAACCTATAACCATGTGTGGTGGCTTTCATCTATAATCTAAGGAATTTGAAGAGAGGCTGAGGAAGGATAACAGCAAAATTTAATCTGTTTTTTTTTTATTTAAAATGTATTTTTATTATTTATTTATTCTGCAGTTTTGGAAACTGTCAAAAATTGACTTTGTGGGCAGAATCCCAGCGCTCTCTGGAGCAGGGGCAGGTAAACTCTGTCCCTGACTACATCCACAGCTCCTGCTGAGGGAAACCCCGCCACGCCACGACCTCGAACTGAGCGAACCAACTACAGGGGACTCTGAAGGGCAGATTCAGACCCCGCCCAGAGGTCAGGAGGGGGCAAGAGGCCTCAGCGCCTATATCCTAGCCTGGGAGGGAGAGTTGAGCTCCCATTGCTTCTGGTTCCACTTCCAGGACCCAGTGCTGGCTGCAGAATCCCAGCGCTCTCTGGAGCAGGGGCAGGTAAACTCTGTCCATGACCACATCCACAGCTCCTGCTAAAAGGAATTTGCACAGCTCCCCACCACGACCTCGAACTGAGCAAATCAACAACTGCAGGGGTCTCTGAAAGACAGAATCAGACCCTGACCAGAAAGGTGACAGGAGGCATACAAACCCGAGTGCCACAACTGACCAGGACCTATCTAATCCTGAACCACTGAAGCCATGGGCAAACGTCAGTGCAAAAAATTACATAATACTACAAAGGACAACATGGTAACTCCAGAACAGAGTGGCGATCCTACAAATACAAGGCCTAAACTGAGCAATGAAGAGGAAATAGAAGGAAACAACACCAAAAATTCCTTTTTGATGTTCATCGAAGTTCTCAAAGAAGATATGAAAAAAAGTCTTAAATAAATAGAAGAAAATACAAACAAGAAATTGGAAGAGATGAACAAATCTATGAAAGAAACATGCTAGGAACTAAAAGCTGAAATAAAAGCTGAAATAAAAGCTGAAATAGAAGCAATAAAAAAGGCGCAAAATGAGGCAAAAATAGAAATAGAAAACCTGAAGAAAAAAGCTGGAACTATAGATACAAGCATAACGAACAGAGTTCAAGAGATGGAAGATAGAATCTCTGAAGTGGAAGACTCAGTAGCACAAATAGATATATCAGCCAAAGAAAAGAGTAAAACTAAAAAAGCCATTAACTCAAAATGTTCAGGAAATCTGGGACATCATGAAAAGACCTAATTTGAGAATAATAGGAATAGAAGAAAGAGAAGAATACCAGCTCAAAGGCACAGATAATGTTTTCAATAAAATCATAGAAGAAAACTTTCCTAACCTGAAGAAGGAAATGCCTATAAAGATACAAGAAGCTTACAGAACACCAAATAGATATGA
>PVIH01021505.1:0-29297 GCA_004025045.1 Sigmodon hispidus | reverse complement strand
AATCCATTTCTCATGTCTAGCCAACTGAGGCAGGGGCATCATCTTGAGTGGAGTGCCAAGGACAGAATGTATGAGTCACTGCATCCCGTTTCTGGCTGGACTTCAGTTCTGACCACGATACCCCTCCTACCCCAGTCTTATCGTGTCTTTTTAGAATAGTTTTAGAGCTATTCTATGTGTATAGATGTTTTGCAGGCATGTATGTATGTACAGCACATGTGTGCCTGTAGTGCCAGAAGAGGGTGTTGAATCCCCTAGAACTGGTTACAGATGATTGAGAGCTGCCGGGTGAGTGTAGGGAACACCAGACCTCTCTCTGTAAGAGCAACAAGTACTGTTAATGCTGAGCGGTCTCTCCTGTCCCAGATTTATCTTTACAAACTCTGTTCATGTCAGTTAAATTTTTTTGCTGATGTTGTTGAAAAGGCATCTGCATGAGCCTGAGGCTGGTTTCAAACTTGTTATGCAGCTAAGAATGATCTTGAACCCCTCATATTTCTGCTTTCATCATCCAAACACCAAGGTTACAGGCACCACCATACCCAGTGTATCCAGAGATTTGTGCATGCTAGACAAGCACCCAACCCAGTGAACTGTATCCCTGCCCTCACCTGGGATAATATCTAGGTGTGCATAGGATGTCTAGCAGCACAGAAAAGGCAACCTCACTGTCACACAGACAAGTGTGGACACACTCACTCTACCCAGCCCTGAGACAGTACCCACAGTTCCCCTGTAATGACACTGCCTTTTAGCATGAAGAAAGGAGAGAACAATGTTGAGGGTGGGGATGTAGCTCAGCAGCAGAGCACCTGCCTGGCATGCAGAAGGCTAGGTTTGATCCCAACACCACAAAAAGTAGATGCTCCCAGGGACCTGCAGTGGAGACATGCAGTTAATCTGGACTTTGGGACAAGTGGGGCTATCTGCACAGGAGGCTTTGACTGACAGTTGATAGCTGGAGGCGGGGGAGAGCAATTGTAGCTTCCCAGTGCTGGAGCCACTGCAGAGCCGCCCATAATCCAGCAAACAACCCCAAACCCATGCATATGAGGCAACTGTGACCACCCAGTGGTTATAGAGGGGAACAAAGACATAAAAGCAGGAGGGTCTGTGGGGGAAACAAAGGTTCCAGAGGGCGTGGTCAGGGCTAGGGGGGGAGGGGGAGTGTGTGCTCAAAACACACTCCAATGGTCTATGAAATTATCAAAGAAGAAACACAAAGTTTTGGGTTGTTTTCATGTTTTGTTATTTTTTTTTTAAAGACATTGGGCCTAAAAGCAGCAAGGTGACAGACAGATTGAGGTATTTTTCTGAGAAATAAACGCAAGAGATTCATCTGTAGACACAGGCTGGCTTGTTAAGGACAAGGTCACATCTGTGTAGTGACTAGACTGGGGCCTGATTTCAATGCCTGTGGTTGTTAATAAAATGTGGCCCACCCAGAAGGCAGGTTTTTTTTGAGGGGGGATTCCCCACTCACCTTGAAGCCTGAGTTCTGCACCACAATGCAAAGCTCAAAGGGTCTCGCCTTCTCGAAGGGCATCTCCATCTCTGTCTCCTCAGTTGCCCAGTATCCGTTCTCCTTTGTGTTACAGACTACATACCCTCCATCTTCAAAGCGGGGATTGAAGTGGAAGGCAATGTCATCTCCACTGTCCCCAATCTGTAAGTTCACTATAAACCTAAGGCAGAGAAAGAGCCCTGTGCATCATGGCTTACCAGCAAGACAGGACTAGACAGCTTCTGACTGCCTTGTCTGTTAACATGTTTGGGGTCATCTAATTACACAAAATACATTTGATGTAATTATTGCATTTTGCTTTCCTGCTATCTTTTCTTAAAAAGTTAAGTGGACAATTAGTAAGGAATAATGATGTCAACAATAGTAGCAATAATACACACATATTTGGACACAAGACAAAGAGAACCCAAACTGGAATAGTAGAAAACTCCATTTTTGGCTTACTCCAGGATGGAAGCCTCTCCCATAGCCCCTTTGTTGTACACTTGGGGCTCCAAGAGAAGCCATTAAAATCACAGAACCTTCCAGAAAGACAGGCTCACAAAAAGAACTCTATCAGTGTTTGCCTTGCCTCTGGGTGTCACAGCCAGCATGGATTCAAGATCCAAGTTCAAGTCAACTCCTCCCAGGTGCCACACAATCAATCCAGTCTTCCCTGAACTCCTGAAGTACCTGGTGCACGTTAGCTTCTCTCTGGTCTCCATAGCTCTCACACAGTGGTCTGTTACCTGAAGCCCACTCAGTATGTCAAACTCCCTGGCAGTTCCTGACAGACATTCCATCAGGGTCCTCTCAAATAGAGAGCGCCTTTGAGTGTGTTGTTGGAAATGTGTTCTGGAACATACTAGGCAGCAGATGCTGATAAAGCCCTCAATGGCTGAAGACATCAGGACCTATAAGAAGCTACTGTGGCCTTAGTCGGGGACCATCCCAGCTGGGCTATGTGTGGGAAGCTTGAGCAGACCAGGATGGAAAACTTGGTCCTTCTTAGAGATGGGCCTCGCACAGCCCAGCCTGGTCTCAATCTTACTGTGTAGCTGAGGATGGACTTTAGTTCCTAATCCTCCTGATCCTGTGTCCTGGACCTGATATTATGATTATGTGCCACCAATCCTGGGGGATTTTATGTTGTTTGTTTGCTTTTGTTGTTTTGGTTTTGTTTGTGTGAGCCAGAGTCTTGGTAAGTTGCCTAGGCTGTCCTTGAACTCACTGACACAGAAAGGCCTTGAATTTGAGATCTCTCCTGTCTCAGTCCTCCCAGGAGTGGAGTTCACAGACCCACCAGAGACTTGCTTTATTGAAGCTGGTATAGCTTATTTCTCAGGATAGCCTTATGTAATTGAGGTTGACTTTGACTTTTTTGTTTTGTTTTATTTTTAAGAAAGAGTTTCACTATGTAGGTCAGGCTAACTCAGAACTCACTTTTAGAACCAGGCTGGATTCAAGCTCAAGACATCCACCTGCCTCTGTGTCATTGGACTTGTGATCACACTGCACCAACCTCTTCCTGCTTGCATTACAGGTACACACCACCATACCCAGTTTACGTTGGTATGGGGATCTACCCAGGGATCTGTGTGTACCAGGCTAGCACCTCACTAACTGAGCTACATTTGCAGCCCTGGGATCAATCATGAAAGGAACTTTAAAATATTTCCTAGGACTCAATCATTGGCAAGTCTGGAACTGGAGAGACAGCTCAGGGGAAGCACACTTCCTGCTCTTCCAGAGGACACTATCTCAGTTCTCTGCATCCTCATCAGGCAGCTCAGAACTGCCTGTAACTCCAGATCTGGGGGGGGGGGTTCTGGTACTGTCTTCTGGCCTTCACTGTCACCTGCACACAAACGTGAGTACACACACACACACACACACACACACACACACACACATCTCAAAAATAAAAAGATTACATAAATCCTGTATGGGAAACTTTCTTTTTGCAGCACCATGTCACAGTGTCAAGAGCGCATCCTGTGACCTGCTGCTCTGGCAATGATGTCACTTCCCTCCTCAGACTGCAAGCTCCCTGGGAGCAGAGGGCTCAGGAGACAGGAGTCTGCGGAGTCTGTCAAGATGCCAGGATGGCAGGAGGCATGGGAAGTCCAGCTCTCTGCAGCCTGATGCTCCATGGTTGCTGAGGCTGAGATTAATATCAGTATTGTAATAGTTTGGTCCCAACAGACTTGTGTGGGTGGAAGTGACACCATTACATATGGCCTTATTGGAGGAAGTGTGCCAGTATGGGGGTGGATTTGAGGTCCTATGTGTTCAAGCCACACTCAGTGTGGCACACAGTCTCTTCCTGCTGCCTGTGAATCAAGATGTAGAACTCTTGATCTATAGCATCATGTCTGCCTGAGTACTGCCATGCTTCCCAGGATGACAGTGGACTGACTCTCTGAAACTGTAAGACAGTTCCAATTTTTTTTATGAGTGTTGCTGTGGTCATGGTATCTATTCACAGCAATAAAACCCTAACTAAGGCAAGTGCCATCTACACACCTAGTGGCCGTGAAGGGAATGTTCCCCTGGATGGTGATCTGAAGTCCTTCCCGCAGTTCTCCTTGGATTTTTCCAGAAAAGGGGGTGACCTATGAAGGGGAAATGGAGATATATCAGTTTGCTGGCACTTGTCAGCTGTGGCAGTACCCAGTTAGGGATGGGGGCATGGCCATCAAGGTGCTAGATTCTCAGCCACATGGACCTTAGGTTCCTCACAGAAGCAGATCCAATCCAGTTAGTTATAGTCATTCTGAGATACCAGGAGATTGCCAGCTTTATGAGGCATGAATGGCAACAGATCTTCGTTGTCTAAAGGAATTGACAGCTGTAGAATCTACCAGAGCAGAACACCATGCAAATGGTCTAGAGCATAATGAACTAGAATGGTGACAGAGGCTGATGTTTCCAAACCAAATTCCCTTAAAGATCTCAGAGTCCTGACAAGAGACTACGGAGGCCAGAAGACCTAAAGGACCTAGCAGTCTGTTTTGGACAACAAACGATTTCCTCCTAAGAAAGGGCTGAGAGGGAGGCCTCCCCTCCCATAACCATGAAACTGTGGCAGCCAGGACCTCACCCTCCACGTCAGCTCTGGTGTTGGTTGGTGGAGGCAGCCTCGTTCCTGAAGCTCATGGCTCCTGTTCATGCTTGCCTGAGAAGCCTGTGAGCCTCAGGGTTCCCACACCCGCCAGCAGTCCATCCATCATGTCTCTTCCTGATTTCCCTAAAGTGTTCTATATGAACACTGGGTCCCACTGAGCATTATGCTGTTTGGGCATCAGTAGGATTCCAGGTTTGAACCCTGGTCACTGCTCAGTGTCCATGTGAGTTTCCAAAACATACTCTCCCTTTGCCTCAGTTTCTTTTTTTGTAAACAGGGATAGACTACCTCCACTGGTCCCTTCTTCCCAAGGCTGGTACCTTCTGGACCACCTGCCTAGTGCATTCAGAGCCTCACTCACTCTCACCCTCAGAAAAGGCTGAATGTCAACTTAAGTGTCACAAAGTACTCTGGGGATGTGCTGAAGGCTCCTGACATGGGGACACTGCTGAATTACCCAGGCAGGCCTTACACAGTGACCAGCGTCCTAAAAGAAAGAGGTCAGGGGGTCAGGCTCTGCAGTAGACCTAACAAAGAAGGAGCTGATCTGGTGAGATGGATCAGAGGGTAAAGACACTCGCTACCAGGGTGATGGCTCACGTTAGGCCCTCAGGACCCTTATGCTGGATGAAAAGAGCGACTTCCCAAGGTTGTTCTCACCTCTGTCTCATACACACAAATAAACAACAAACTAATGAATAATGTTTTGTAAAGACCTGTGAGCTGCTACTGGGGCATGAGCAGTGTGGGAGGGGGAATGTTTGGTATTGGGCATTAAACTAAGGGCCTTACCCAGGAAAAGCAGGCGACACTAAATCACAGCTCCACAACCTAACTTTCGGTTTGCAGACCTCTCTACTCTCTGAACAGTGAAGGACAGGGGCTGAGTGAGATCTGGGGACCCAGGTTTCTGAGGAGGTCAGAACTTCAGTGAGTCCCTGAGGGATCTTAACAGGAAATAATAGCACAGATATTTGATTCCTGCTGCTGCTGGGAGAGTGGTAAGGAATTGTCAGGGTTGCCGTCTTTATTCTTGCGATTTATGTTCCTATAGTTCTTGGCTCCCATCATCCTGTGCTCGTTCTGTCCCTGGGCAGGTCACTTGTCTGTGTTACTCTAATCACTTTTGGATTAGTGACAGAGGGAGCCTGAAGTTCTCCTCAGAACATGAGTCAGGATGCTGATGGGATATGCTGGTCCAGAGGGGCCCAGTCTAGTAAAATTTATCGTAAGAAGATTGTACCAGCATCGCTGAGCAGACTGTCTTCTGTTAGTGTCTTTTGCCTCAGTTTCCTGTTGGGATGAGCAGAAGGCAGAGATCACTGCCAGAGGTGGACAGCTCAGTGGCCTGTCAGTGGATCCTGACACAGTCCAGGAACCAGCAGTGGCAACACCAGTCTGCTGTGCTGTCAAGACAAAAGGCCCAGCTGTTTCAGAAGTTCAAACACTAAACCAGTGGCCTTGTTAAATGGTCAGTGTCACTACCCTGGGCATCCCAATAGCCTTGGCTTTAGTGCTTCTGAGAATGAGGAATCAGAAATGTAGAAACTTCAGGAATTTGTCCAAAGCTACTCAACTGGTTAACAAGCCTGGAACTGGTACACTACTTATGTTCTCAGCCTGAGGTGGCATAGGCTTCTCAAGTAAAGAAGCATATAAATTTCCTTGGCTCCTGGCTCACCAGGGTCACTCAAAGGGGCCACCTTGGGGAGTCTCATTAGACGTTGGAATACACAAACAATCCTGGTTCTCAGGTCATGTCAGTGATGTTTCTCAACAGGTCATGAGTCACATGGCTTTCATACCTCATCAGCATTTCAGAAGACCACAAGTGGCCCAGGTGGAGATGTCAGTGGGTCAGAGTGACTGAGAACCAGGTGGAAGGAAGTGTGATGTCAGAGCTATGGACAGGGGACTGCACATGGCCTTCATATCTGCCATCTGGACTGGCTTCACCTCTACCTTCTCTGTGAGAGGACTTCCCTCCATATTTGAGAATATTGCTTCTTCCTTCATCTTCTCTGTTTGAATGTTTTGAAGATATGGTTTCATCATGTAGCCCAGGCTAACCTTAAACTCCTATGTAATTTTGGAGGCAGACCTAATATGGTTGAGACTGTCTTACCCAGTCTTCCAAGTGTTGAAAAGTTTGCCTTCTAAACCCACATAAAACACAGTTGTCTGGTTTGAAAATATTTGTCTGAAGGGAATATCATGTTCTTCTGTCTTGTCTGCTCTTGAAGGCCTCAGAGGCCCTGGTCAGCCCTTTCCAGATTTTTACATCTACCTACCATGCAGAGGCCAAGTCAGAAGTCTCAGCAGCGTGGCCTGGCACATTGGCAACTTCCAGGGCACCAGGAATAGTGAGAGCAGATGACAGAGTAAGGTTGATGCCAGGCCCTGGCAGCCAGCTCACCCACAGAAGCCCCTGTCTCCCTCAAGCACACAGTGGGCATGCTGCAGCAGGCCCTGGGAACAGTTATGTTTCCTCTACCATCTCCCTATGAGATCCTCTCTTCTGGGAATAAATCAGAGCGATTTCATTCTCTTTCACCATTTATGATCAGTGAATGAAATTTAAGGACAGTAAACAAGACCTCTAACTATCAAAACTTCAGTTTATCCACACACAGTAGGGCTACCGAACTTTCTAGTGTAAAAACAAGGCTACCTATTGCCTGCAAAGAAAAAAAAAAAAAAAAAGAGCGCAAGATGGCCCTTTGCTCCCCACAGTGCGGACAGTCCTCTCCTTGCCCTTCTGCACACACTCTGGAGGTTTTCTCTGGCTAATTCCTACATGATCCACCTGGGAACACCCTGCTCTATGGGAGCAACTCCCAGCCACTCCAGACAACTCCTAAAATACCTACCATGTTCTATGTGCTGCTTAAACACCCTCATGCACTATCTGATTTCTCCTTACCCCAACCTCAGGGGACAGACTCAAGTATTATTCCCATGTGGTAATTGAAACCCAGTGAGGAGAAAGTAACATGTGTGAAGTCTCCTAGTGTGTAAATGACTGAATGGAGGTTCTCTCTAAATCAAGTACTTTAAGGGTCATGTGGTTGGCTGGTACCCACCCATAGAAGCCCATCTCCATCTCCATATGAACTATCTTCTCTTCCTATGCTACCAGGCAGCATGGAACAAGCCTTCCTAGTAGTTGATACATGGATCTTGGTGAGTGGAACCCTGGGATCCCCAGAGGCACAGTGAGCTTAACCCGGATCAAGAGCTGCATCATGACTACCCTGCTTAGCTTGTTGGCCTTTCATGTCTTGTCTGGTAGGACACACCACCACTCACCTGGCCACACAATGGTTTTCTCAGAGACCCATAGCAACTTCCTCTCATTCTGGCCCTTAGCTTTACCCTAATGTACCCACAACAATACCCCACAACTCACCGGGTTCATGTAAGGAGCTTGGGTGTCAAAGAAAGCCATGTCTCCTATCTCAGGGTAGCAGCAGTCTTTTCCTCACTTGCTAACAGATCTCTGCAAAGGGCCAGGCTCAGAGAGGAAATATAAACCAGAGCCAGGAGTCAGTGTGGGGAGGAGCCAGGAGTCAGTGGTGGGAGGAGCCAGGAGTCAGTGTGGAGGAATGAGAGGCTGGAGGAAGCCCCTGGAGGAAAATAAAAGGAAGCATCATAGTGGAGAGCTGAGGTGGGGTCAGGGGGAGGATCTGGGTGCTCCCTCCTCTCATACTTTGCCACTTCCTCCTGTGCTGCGCTAGGAGAACCAATCACATCCTTTCTCTGAAGTTTCAAAGTGACTTAACCAAGTGTTTCTAGACAGCCTTGGCCAGAGAATGTGGCTGTTCTGAGCACCTCATCCCTGAAGCTCAGGCTTGGCTTTCCCTGTGTGTGGGAAGCCATGGGGAGCACCTGAGCAGTGCACTGTCCCTGCAGGGAAAGGGATGCTCAAGGACCATGAACAAGGTTGCACAATTCTTTACAGGCAGTCTGAAGTCTCTATGAAAATTTATAGTTTCTAAGAAGTATTTTTCCCTTGTGTAGAATCTTAACAACATAGGAAGAACTATTTTGCAAGAAAACACCTCCGAGATTGTTAATATGGAGTATGTGGTAGTGGTGCTGGGAAACCTTATTTCCATCTGCTCGTGACTGTGTCTGTTCTCTTTTCTTTCTCCTCTGTCTCCTTCTTCCCTCTGTTTTGGGGAGAGAAGAGGAAAAGTAACCCGTACAGGAGAATATCCCAAGTAACAAGGAAGAAAGAGGGAATATTTGAAATCCTCTCAAACTAGGTGTAGGGCACATTTTGTAATCCCAGTGTGCATTGCCTGACACATACACACCTCCTCCCCTCCCCCTTCCTCCCTTTTCTCTACTTCAACCCTGTCCTGCAAGCCAGGCTGACCTTGAACTCACTATGTGGCCAAGGATGACCTTGAATTACTGGTCTTCCTGTTTCTCTCTCTCTTCACATCTGGAAGTTAGGGATGGGCCACCTGCACATGATGGTGCTGGATATTGCACAAGTTCTATTTGATATTATAATAAAATGCTAGAGTCAGATATTGGGGAAAGGCTGAAAGATCAGAGAGACAGAGAAAGAAGACACAGACACTTCTCACCTAGCCACTCCAAGGATCCTCAGACTCCATGCCTCTCTGTCCTCAGGTGAAGGGAATGCAGTCCCTGGCAGAGGGTGGAGTGTCTTGACCGCTCCCCTCTTTCTCAGTCCTGCTATCTCACTTCCTCATTCCACTTTCCTAGTGCTAGCATTAAAGATGGATTCCTTCTCTGCCTGGCTCTGTTTGACCTTGAACTCACGGATCCAGAGGATCTCTGCCTCCAGAGTGCTGGGATTAAATCTGTGGGTCACCACTCCCTGACCTTCATGGCTATATGTGGTTTGCCTCTGTATTCTGATTGCCAGGCAAACTTTATTAAATACATAATATATCACCACCGCTGGGGATGACACCTAGTGCTTCCTACATGCTAGCCAAGGACTTCAACTGAGCTACGTGACCATTTTCCTCCACCGAACACCAAATCATTCAAACAAGCAAACAAACAGCTGCTCTTGTAGCTTATGAATTTGGGAAAATAATTGAATGAAGCAAAGAATTGCAGGGTAGATTTGTTGCAGGAGAGTTTCCAGGACAGCAGGCTTACCTGGTGTCATTCAGGTCCCTGACATTGCACCAGGTGGTTGCCTGGAAACAAACTTGTAGTGAGCACTTAAGTCATTATTCCCAGAGAAGAATGGGCTACAAACTTGTTCCCCTGCATCAGTGCTGATAAGCACACATACTTCTCCCCCCAAGTGAGTTGTGTGTTTTGGGGACTGGTCCTCTTACTTGGATTGTTCTGACTTAGCAAGACATGTAGGTGCAGATTTGATCTTTTGCCTCAAACCACAGGGCGATGTGTTTGGATGGCCTGTATCAGATGTGATCTTCATTTGTGCCTTTTCAGACTCTAGGATAGGGAGAAAAAAAGCAGGCCTTTTAATTATAGCCTGCAACATTCTGATATGTTATGAAATAGCCCTCCAGGTACCAGAGGGGAATCTGGTTATCTTCCAGGTCAGACACTTATCTATGTGCTCAGCTTAGACACACCAACATTTGCAGAAACTCATTCTTGGCCATGCTTCCTTCCAGGCCATGTGCCTTGTACCTTCATCCTAGCTAAACTCAGCCAGAACCTACTGTATTTAAAGAACCGACCATCTATCCTGTTGGGGCAAAGCTGGATAACAATTCTCCACATTCCTCTGGATTTCATAGACATCAATGACACTTTTGTCATGATAGGCATCTACCAACAGTTAGGTATTTGGGCACCTGCATCCCCCTGTTCTGCAAGTTGTGTTGTAAAGGAATCCCACACAGGACTGCTGCTTTAGACCCCTGCTTCTCCTATGCCCCAGTCGTTTTCCCAAGGGAAAGCCATGGATGCTGTTCAGAACAGCATGCACTACAGCTCCAAATAGGATGCAAGGAACATGTCAGATGAGAAAGACATCAGGGTTCCATGCATTTCAAGAGTCTTCATGTCCATAGGGAATGAGGGATATGTCATAGAGCCCACCATGATGAGCCTGTGCTGTGGCAGCTCTATGGTCTGGGAGGTGTTCCCTGCCAATTACATAGAAACTTCTGTTGAACTAGAAGAATGTTTCTCTCTAGGTATAATATCTCAATAAAGGACAGATGAGATAAAAAAAATCTCCACAGTTTGTTAATCCATTCTTCAGTTGAGGGACATCTAGGTTGTTTCCAGGTTCTTGCTATTACTAATAATGCTGCTATGAGCATAGTTGAGCTAATGCCTTTAGAGTGTGAATGTGCCTCTTTAGGGTATATACCCAGAAGTGGTATTGCTGGGTCATTGGGGAGACTGATTCTCAATTTTCGGAGAAACCATCATGCTGCATTCCAAAGTGGCTGAACAAGCTTATACTCCCACCATCAATGGATGAGTGTTCCCCTTGCTCTGCATCCTCTCCAGCATAGGCTGTCATCTGTGTCTTTTATCTTAGCCAATCTAACAGATGTCAGGTGGTATCTCAAAGTTGTTTGGATTTGCATTTCTCTGATGGCTAAAGATGATGAGCACTTTTTCAGGTACCTTTCAGCCATTCGTAGTTCCTCTGCTGAGAATTCCCTTTTTAGATCTGTACCCCATTTTTTGATTGGGTTATTCAAGGTTTTTGACTCTAGATTCTTGAGTTCTTTATATATCTTACAGATCAGTCCTCTATCACTTGTGGGGTTGGTGAAAATCTTTTCCCATTCTGTAGGCTGGCGTTTTGTCCTATTGACAGTGTCCTTGGCTTTGCAGAAGCTTCTTAGCTTCAAGAGATCCCATTTATTGATTGTTGGTCTTAGTGTCTGTGCCACTGGTGATATGTTTAGGAAGTGGTTGCCTGTGCCAATTCGTAGAAGTGTATTTCCCACTTTCTTTTCTATCAAGTTTAAAGTGGCTGGGTTTATGTTGAGGTCTTTGATCCACTTGGATTTGAGTTTTGTGCAGGGTGACAGGCTCGAATCTATTTGCACTTTTCTACACATTTCCATCCAGCTATGACAACACCATGTGTTAAATATACTATCTTTTTTCCATTGAATATTTTAGGCCTCTTTGTCAAAGATCAGGTGTTCATAGGTTTTTGGGTTAATGTCTGGATCCTCAATTCCATTGCATTGATCCACAAGTCTGTTTTTATGCCAGTACTAGGCTGTTTTTATTACTGTTGTTCTATAGTATAATTTGAAGTCAGGGATGGTGATACCTCCTGAGGTTCTTTTGTTGAATAAAATTGTTTTGTCAATCCTGGCTTTCCTGTTATTCCAAATGAAATTGAGTATTGTTCTTTCAAGGTCCAAAAAATATTGTGTTGGGATTTTGATGGGCAATGCATTGGATCTGTAGATTGCCTTTGGTAGAATTGCCATTTTTACTATGTTGATCCTACCAATCCAGGAACATGGGAGAGCTTTCCATTTTCTGATATCCTCTTCAATTTCTTTCTTCAGTGATTTAAAATTTTTGTCAAATAGGTCTGTTACTTCTTTGGTTATAGTTACTCTAAAGTATTTAATACTATTTGCAGCTATTATGAATTGTAATGTTTCCCTTATTTTTTTTTCAGCTCTTCTGTCTTTAGTGTATAGAAGGGCTACTGATTTCTTTGAGTTAATCTTGTATCCTGCTACATTGCTGAAGGTGTTTATCAGCTGTAGCAGTTCCTTGGAAGAAATTTGTGGGTCATTTATGTATACAATCATATCATCTACAAATAGAGATAACTTCACTTCTTCTTTTCCAATTTGTATCCCCTTAATCTCTTTTCGTTCCCTTATTGCTTTAGCTAAAACTTCAAGAACTATATTGAATAGATAAGGGGAGAGAGGCCATCCTTGTCTAGTTCCTGATTTTAGTGGGATTGCTTTGAGTTTTTCTCCATTAAGTTTGATACTGGCTGTTGGCTTCTTGTAAATTGCCTTTATTACATTTAGGTATTCTCCCTGTATTCCTGATCTCTCCTGTGCTTTAATAATAAAGGAGTGTTGGATTTTGTCAAATGTCAAAGGCTTTTTCCGCATCTAAGGATATGATCATGTGGCTTTGTTCCTTTAGTTTGTTTATATGATGGATAACATTTACAGTTTTTCATATGTTAAACCAGCCCTGCATTTCTGGGATGAAGTCTGCTTGGTCGTGGTGGATGATATTTTTTATACATTATTGTATACGGTTTGCCAAAATTTTGTTTAGAATTTTCGCACTAGCATTTTAAAAGTTTTTCTTGTTCAAAAGTTATTAAAGGATACACAGTGAAACAGATTCAGATGGAGAAAGACCTTTACATGGGATAAAATGTGTGTGTAAAAAGCCCTTAAAAAAGAGAAGTAGAGGAATAAGAACCTTGTAAAGATGGCAAATACATGAAGAGTCTGGATTATGGTTATTATTTTGTTTTCTTTAGTTTTTAACTTTTAATGAACTAACTGCAGAAAGACAATTGATTGTAAAGGCTGTTAAGTTAAACAAACACTCATATTTTAAAGATATTTTGACTTTGAAATCTGTTTCTAAGGATTTGTTGCTTTGGAAAGAATTTCTGCTTTTGTTTCCACAGAAGATGAAAACTCATGGATTGTTTCTATGCAAATATGGTTTTATGTGACAAGGCCACATGAAAATTGTCTGATGGGAAGATCAGCTTCCAGGATGGCAATTAAGATGATCCAAAGCGTTAGTGTAAGTATTCCTGGCACTCTGGAAGGAGAACTTGATCCGAGGTTCACTGCAAGGTCATCATCTACCTTCCCGGCTGCTGCAATATTTTCTGGACATCAGCAGATTTGATTGGTAGGTGCCCTCACCACCAGATAAACACACATTTCTGGCTTTTTTGGTATCGAGTTCCTCTTCAGAATTGCCCACAGGGTATTACACCAGCATCTTCCGTGGGTGTTTTCTTCCACTGGTGGACCCCGTGGATAGACCATGCACATGTGGCCGTTGGGTTCATGACACCTGCTGTTAGTGGGATGGACCTCCCTAGAGCTTCCCCTTTGATTTGATGAGAGCTTATTGGCCTTTTATTAATTTTGGGCATTGTCCAAGTTGGCTACCCTGGCAGTTGATGAACTCGTCCAGTGTGTTCCCATTGTCTGTGGGGTCATTCAACCATGTGATGACCCAGGTTTGGCATCCCTGACGTCCTTAGGTCTCGATAATAAAAAATAAACCAGTGACTTCTCCTTCTTGACCTTTTAGATAGATTCTAGAGACCTAAGGCCACTTAGTCTTTTGTCTTATCTAGACACCATTGAGCTTATCTGTTTTTTACATTAAAAAATGACCTAATTACATCTTAGATTACTCAAAATAACTGCCTAACGGCTCACTAATATTTTACGGGAGCTAATTTTGCAAGTGCACAAGCAGATAGAGAGGGTTTTTCCCTATCTTTTTCTCTTTTCATATCTCAGCTCTAAACCTTCTCTTCCAACTCTGTTTTTAAGAGTTTTCCTATTTCTTTTCATATCTCAACTCCAAACTTTTCCTTCCAGCTTTCTGTCTTCTGTTTCTCGCCACACGAATCCAGCTCTCCTTCTACAAAAAGCAACTGCCATAGATAAGGTAATAAAAGTTTACTCCTTGTTTCCTCTGTCAAAAATTTCTCAGGAAAAAAAAATTAGGCTAAGGAGCAAAGACAAGGCCAAAACTCATGCAGATAAAGTTCATCAGGTTTTTAAATCCCTTACAAATGCAGTCTCACAGTACACTAGATCCCTGAGTGTATGATCCTTTTTTTACCCTGCCATCAGAGCTAAAACTTAGACCTTGAGAGGGGACCTCAGGCATACTCCACAGGCAGAAGTTGGCTTTTGAAGTATATCACAGGAAAGATACCACCTGCCGGCAAAAGCTGTCTGGCCAGCTACTGTCTTGCTCTTGCCTAGCCTCACAGAGGCAAGTTCAGGCCTAGTCCAGGACATCATCAAGGGAATGTGTAAGTGAGTGTCCCCAAGCCCCATGTGGCAAGGAGTCATTCCATCTGATCTCCTAAGGCCTGGCCAGGGGCAATTAGTGCTGCCAAGGCTTCCCTAAGCTGACCACCCTCATCACAAATAGAGCCTTGAGTAGTCATGGTATAAGGATGGACACTAATAGCCACATATTGAGTCCTGCAGGAGCTTTGGGGTCTCACCTCTCTTTCTAGCCTCTCCATTGTCAGGGTGAAATGCAAATAATTCCAGCCTCATCAGAATCTGCCACCCAATTATGTTTTCAGAGACATCCCTATCACTCACTCATTTTTGGTCATGCAAATTAGCCCCATTCCCTAAAAAAAAGAGATTTTTTTTAACATTTAGTCACATTTCGCCTGAATCCAGACTCTGCCAGCTGCTCTTGCTGCCCCCCTACTCACCTTGCTGTCTGCTTAAATCTGTCAGTTGTAGTCTTCCAGTCTCCCAGGTGGACCACCAAGTGTAAAACATCCAAAATCCTTGTGGCACTAGACACATTTCTCTAACATCCCTCATCTCTGAGTTTTCCATTCTAGCCTGCTTCTCAGACCCAAGTCAAGATGGTGCCCAACAAAAGGCTCCCAGGTATTTTGGCTTGCCCCTCCCCCACTTCCCTTGCTGACTAACCCTCCAGCTGCTGCTTCTGGAAAATGAGAAAAACACAACAGCCATTTTCAGAGTCAATACAAGTGAAAAAGACAATTTCCCATTTCCTCCCCAGGACCAAAAGGAAAGAACCAAATGGCATTTTAACCTTTTTTCATCCCCAGACCTACCAGAGTACACTCACTATATTATCACTTCTCAAGTTTCTCTTACAAACTCATAATTTTCTTTTCAAGCTCCAGAAAATCAAAGTTTATCATTACATGGCTTAGGCTCATCCAGACTGCAGTAAACGACTCATAAAATCCAACAGACCAACTGTCAAAAATACAGTTCCCTCAAAAGACAAACTGTGCCCTTAAGACAGCTGAAGTAGCCTTGAGATCTTTCGCCCCAAATCATTTTCCCCTTGCCCCCCTTACATAAACCTGGTTTTCTTTATTTTGTATTTATCAAAAAAACAGTAAAAAGAATTTATAAATGCGGAAGAGTTAACAATAACTATACAGAGGATAAGAATCATAAGCATGGCTTATCAAGGGTGGAAATGCAAATAAGATTGCTACACATATATTTTCTTTGTGTTCAGCTTTCCCTCTGAATTTTTTTTCCATCCCTGTATATCCTTATTCAAGGTCTCTTCCCCCTCCCACCACATCTGGTCATTTTTTTTCTCTGCAACTCCCCATCCCCTCCCTTGGCAGGGAGCAGACAGTCCTGTGGTCCCAAAGAAAACAATGAGATGTAAGCATTACTGCACTCCACATGATTGAGCCAACATGGCTCCGGTGAGATGCAGCTAATACAGAGTCATGCCTCTGGGCACGGCTTCTTAAACCCATGCAGAACTGGGTACAGAAGCACCTCCCTAGACGCATACGGAGGAATGCCTTTAACATGACTATATAAACCCGTGCACACCCCTTCTCTTAAAAAGAGACGCCATGCTATGGCCTCTCTCTCCTATCCTGCTTCTCTGCTTTGTATCTGCCTAGGAACTCTCTTAATTAAACTCTCATGTAGCCTTGATAGTGTGAGTGTGTGTCTCTTCTCCTACGCTAAACCAACACTTAGGACCCCATGAGAATGCCAATGTCTCTTAATCAGCAGGAAGGAGTAAAAGAAAGAAAACTATGGCCAAATATCCAAAATATTACTTATTAATATTTGTTTTTTAATTATAAATGGCTAATGGTTATAGCCAATCTCTTTCTAAAAGAAGTGGGGGAGAATATGATATAGAAATGACTTAAAAAGATAGATAGATTTTGGTTTATTGATACAAATTTAAGGTCAATTTTGGTATGCTGTATGTACTTTTCTATTGTTATTTAATGTATGATGTTTATGTAACTCATTTAAAATTGTAATATGTGATTAAGAAATATAGATTAATAGTCATCTGTGACAGCCAAACTTATAGTCATGTTAGTTAGGTTTTTGTAGTTATACAAAGATATATTTCAGTTAGATAGGTTGTCTTCAAACACGTCAAAGACCTACAGAATATGACACTTAAAATATCTTAATGACTTAGACTTTTCTGGACAGTGATATAGATCTGCTCATGGCAGCATCAATGTATTTCAAAAGATTGATGGGCATTGAAGAAACTTCATGTGGAATTTATTTTGTTGAAACAGTTAGCCGCTGGACAAGAAACTGTTCTTGTATTGACTCCTTGACAATATGCTGTATAAACTGGACATGCAGGTCCCATAGGAAAGTGAGCTCTGAACTTTGGCAGAACAAACCGAGATTTTCATGTTCCTGTTCTGCAGAAAAAATTGCAAGGTATTCTTGAGGACACAAAGAGAAGCGACTGATGAACTATGTCAGATTTCCTGCATCACTGAAAGGTATGTCAGAGACTCTGGACCTATAGGCTGAAGATGATGCCCCAACATTAGAAAAAAATCTCTGGGTGCCTGTCCGGGTAGATCACTTATGATTTTATTTATAAAATACAGCTTTTTTTAATTCAAAAAACCCACTACTGACTTATTGTAAACTATTAAAAATAATTAAGACATGCAAGTTAATGGTTGGTCACCTTATAAATTCTTTAATGTTCTCAGAACTCTGCTGTAACCATGTTAAGTTGAAATGTAATTCATTTATAATGATAAGTACAGCTTAAGTCTCCTACCTGCCTATTTCTGAGGATGGAATCTCAGCCTCTCTCTCTCTCTCTCTCTCTCTCTCTCTCTCTCTCTCTCTCTCTCTCTCTGTCTACCCCACCACCCTGATCTTGAGACTCTTCCACTCCCCAACTATCAGGATAATGGGCCTGAAAGTTCCAGATGTAAGATTATTCTTTAAGTTCCTAAACTTTATCTTCTGTCCCTAATCTATACCTGTCTCAGGAGATGTCCACTAGGCTGACAGACAACACCCAGGAAATAGCTGCTGACTACAAACTGCTCCAGATGACTGTGAGCCATGGCTAGCTGAAAGCTACTGTGAGTCAGTCCAGCTTATATGATTGCTCCATGTCCTCAACTGGGTCTGGGGACTGTAATAATATGTTTTCACCACAGTGAACCAGATGCTTCTTATCAATGTCCCACTTCCTGAATCCCCTCCAGGCTTCTGTCTAGCATTTCAGCTTTCTTGGGCCCTTACACAAAGTCTGGTTTCATCAGGAAGTAGTTACTGAAGAAAATATGTCATCCCTATCCTTACCAGGCTGGAATGTTAGGTCAAAGGAAAATCGCTGGCATGGGAACAAAGTGGCTAATGCCTTAATTAGGTACATAAATTCTTATCTGTGCGCCATTAAACTGATGGTTATTAGATCTTAATATAAACAGGTACCCTCCCCCCAGAAGCAAGGATTTGACTCAGGATACAACTCAAGGGGATGTGAAAAAGGCTGAAGTTGTGTTTTAAGATTTAATTCCTGTGTGTAAGAGATCTATAAAGCAAAAATGTCTCTAACTTGTAAGCCCCACTTGCCCAAGGACAGGGCTTACAGAGTTACTAGAACAGAGTTCTGAGGTTAGCCAGCGTATAGAGGAAATAGTATGTTGAGGGTTGTTTGTTTTTTGACAGACACTGTGGTCTCACAGTGTAGCTCATATTGGCTTCAAACTTCAGTCCTCATGCTGTAGCCTTCCAAGTGCTGGGATTATAGATGTGTGCCACCAAACGTGCTGCAAAAAGGCTTTAATTGAAGATCAATTAAAAAAGAATATTGTCCAGGTGGTGCATGGAGAGGGAAGAGCTGAGAAATGTGACACGATTGAGCAGCCACCAGAGCTACTACCAGGGGTCAGAACACAAGTCAGTGGTGGAGCAAATGTCTTTGCACATGAGGTCCTGAGTTCAATCTCCAATGCCATAGGCACACATGTATGCACACACACAGGCACACGCACCTGCACAGTCTGGATGAAGGTACACTCCTATAATCCCAGGATGAAGGCAAGAGGATCCCAAATCTCTTTGCCCCACTTAGGTCCTGAGACTTTGTGTATTAACGTCTAAACTGAACATCATCATGAACGCCACTGTTCATCGAGGATATTTTTGATAGTTTAGTTACTTTCCTACCCCATGCCCCTTGACCCTTTGTATGTATGTGGAGTCAGGTAGCTGACACAGGGTCTCATGTGGCCTAGACTGTTCTCATACTTTCCAGATGGCCAAGAATTGTTGTACTAAGTTTTTCCCCAGCCCATTTTGGATCTGGGAGGTTTGCGACCTGGCGCGTGTGTGGCGCCAGAGGTTTGGAACCTGGTCTGAGCGCCCGCGGCTTTTGTCCCCCAAAGAAATGAAATCACACGCTTATATACTTTAACAGTGTTTGGCCCATATCTTAAGCACATTACTAGCTAGCTCTTTCATCTTAATTCAACCCATTTCCATTAATCTTCCCACCACGTGGCCACTGCCCATGGCTCACCTGTTTCTCCTACATGCTGCTTCTTCGGGGATGGATGGCAACTGGGCAACTCCATCCTTCTTCCTACCTGCTTGTGTTCTGATTTTCCACCCACTTCTATGGTGCTCTACACAGGCCAAAACAGTTCTTTATTCACAGTACACAGAGAACATTCCTACCACAAAGAATGGCCTTGAACCCCTCCTGATCTTCCTCCCTCTACCTCCAAGTGCTGACAGTAGTCTTTTGTGACCACATCCAGCTGGCCCAGTGTCTTTCTCTAGGTCTTGCCTCAGAACAGGAAGGGCGAGGGTAGCCTGCAGGGATAATAAACTCAGCATACAGAACTTCCTCCACCATAGCACAGGAGCTCTGTGTTATCTTGTTCTCTGTCTCTTCAGCTCTCAGCAGTACACATGCCAAGCACATGTTCACCATGAGGCTGAAATCCCAGCAGAATCTGCAGAGTGGGAAGTCCAGGTAAGGATGGGAAGGATACCTGGCTGGTGTTCCAAGACTGCTCTGGATAAATAAAGGACCAGAGCAAGTCAGTCTGTCCATGGGGATTGAGACATGCCTGCCTAGGATGCCTTCAGGACCAGCTCTCTGCTAGTCTTTGGGACCTCTGTCTTTGCACAGTTTGGGGACTAGGTGTCTGCCTCATGGCTCTGCCTCCTCTCTGAACTTTCACCGAAGGAGTGACCAGGGGATACTCAGACCATGCGTTCATCCCTTCTGTGAGAATATTGGCAAGGATAGACCAGGGTCAGGGTGATCTGTAGATTGTATCTGTACTGTGTTTCCTGTCCCTCATTCCCATGTATGGGGAAACTGGTCTCAGTCCTAATAAGAACATGATTTGTTCTGAAGACAAGAAAAAGCTACTTCCAATACCTGTCACGCACAACCTCGCCAGCAAGGAAGACATAACACCGGATCCTTATCTCAGCAGTTTTTTCGGGCCTTTTTAACAATCTAGTTTCTTCTGACAAATGACCCCGGGGGAGAAGCCTGCTCTTAGCTAAATACCCTCAGGGATTCCAATCCAACATGGCCACATGGGTATCACCAATAGGCTCAGATACACGGAAGCAAGCCAGGTCCTTGGCCTTAACCAAATGTGGAGTTGTTTACCACGGAGAGCGCTCAAGGCCAGTGCCATCTTAAGGTGTGGCTGTACACAGCTCCCTACAGTTCCCCCCTTTTTAATATAAAAGCAATAGGCAAGAGTAGAGGCCTGATCTCTCTCGTGCAAAGGAACGTATACTTATGCTTCTCCAGGTGTCCTCCACCCAGACAACATTAGACCCATCTGATACCCCTTTTTCACAGAGGCGGGAATGTGGGTATCAACCCACATGCAATCAGGCATGCTCTTTTTGGGCTCCAAACCTCAGTGGTACCAAGCCTCGGTGGATCCCAAGTGCAGTGCACAAGCCTCGCATCCTGTGCTAGAAAAATTAACTTTTCAAGGTAGCCAGCCAAGCATGAGGGGACTGTCCCATCTCCATGGCAGCAAAGGCTTGTAGAATCATGGCTGTATTATGGCGTAGAGTGAACCTAATATGGCAAATGCACCACAGGCACACTAGGAATATCAGCACCATCCGGCCAGCCAGAGCTCCCACCCCTGCCCATTCTTTAAGGTGGCCCATAGCAGTGGAAATCCAGGAGGACAGTCCTTCTGCCAGCCCAACATCTGTCTGAGTTGAATTCACCATGATAATAGCCACTCTCAGCTGCTCCATCAGGTAATCGAATTCTCCTATCCAATTACCTAAAAGATAACTAGACAATTGCTTAGACAAGTTAGCAGCATGGGTAAAATTCTCATACTTTACGCTGGTAATACATAGCCCTTGGAACTTCTATTCACAGCCAAGCTGGGCCAGCTGCCACAATACATCAACTTGCTCCTGAACTAAATCAATCCTTTGATTGACAATCATTAATCCTCCTTTCAACTGGGCAGCAGAACTCTGCTGTGAATCTAGGGCCCATGCCGTGCTAGCTGAACAATCATTCAAGACTTGTGCGGTTTGCACCATGCGACTCATGGCAACGGTGGTGGTGGTGGCGCTAGCAGCCACCAAGGAAATGCCTGCAATTATGGCAGCAGTTATTCCGAAATCTCTCTCAGGTCTAAAGAGCGACATGGCATTTGGAGCCACTACAGGAACCGGTATCCATCTGGGCAAGCGTGCCACAACAGCAAATCTAAACTCACTAGCATTCCAGCATTGAGAACAAAAACAACTGTCACTAGAACAAGTGCTGAAAGCAAGCTGACTTACAATAAACATAAAAGGAGGAAAAACACACACAGGTATAGGTTCATACTTAACAAGAGAATAATTCTTAGCTAGTAAGCAACTACCTCCTATAGCTTGGGGATAACCAGTGAAATTGCATGTAAAATTTCCCAATCCAAAAAATCCTCCTTTAATCATAAGTAAAGCTTCAGCTTGTAAGCAACTACCATTAATCCCACACAAAAGCCAATTATCAAAAGGATTCACTTTCATCCTCATCTGGTTATGATTCTTATTAACCCTCAGCCTGGGGGAAAAGACAAAATCTTTACTACCATCTGCCCAAACTGTGGTATTTGATTGACATCTTGTCCAAGGCCAGGTCCCGCCCCTATTGTTGCCCAAGCAAAAGGGGGCCCACTTTGGCTGGGAAAGGAGCAATTTGATCACCCCCGCTCCTGGAATAAGGCCATAAATCTAAGTGGCATTGGCTGTAACTGAACGACTCCCTGTCTTTGCATAAAACTGACCAAACCATCCAGTCTGAAACATGGACAGAGGAATACAGGGAGAAAATTGAATGGTACTATTCCAATCAGCATCAAAACATAAAGATCCTTCTAAAGCAAAAGTTCTATTTTCTCCCAGAGGGGCTATTTCTGTGTCTAAAGGATAATAGGGAATATCAAGAGACTTATTGGTAGTAAAAAGGCGTGGAAAAAGCTGAGCATCATGCCGAACTGGCATTGGTTTGGGAAATATCGAAAGAATTCCCCATCTTGATTCCATCATTACTAAGTGGCTCAGCAAGCGTATCATCAGGGTCAGCAGGAACATCCATTTGCTGTTCCTTGCCATCTTTCTTTTCACTTGGAGCTCTTCTGATCAGGCGTTCTGGAACCCACACTGGTTCTTGCTGATCCTGGGGAAAAACACAAACAGACCCTCATGCCCATGTCAGCATGGGATCAGGCCCTTGCCAGAGGCCTGTCAAGATGTCCTTCCATTTTTACCATGCCTTTACAGGCACCATGAGGCACAGCATGTCTATGCGGAGTGCCTGTGGGCATCCAAATTTAAAAAATTAAGAGTAAATAAAGCTAAGGAAAGTCTCTCTTTTGGGCTATGGCCATGGTCTATTTCCCCTGTTTGTTTTAGTAAACATGTTTTCAAAGTGTGATGGGCGCGTTCCATGACGCCCTGTCCTTAAGGATTGTAAGGCAATCCATGATTAAGTTGTACTTCCATTTGTTGACAAAATGAAGAGAATTGTTGACCTGTGTAAGCCGGGCCATTGTCAGTCTTTAAATAAAGGGGTTTACCCCACAAAGCCCATGCTTCAAGGCAATGTGCAATAACATTACATCCCTTTTTACCAGACATAGCAGTAGCATGTATGACACCCGAACAGGTATCCACTGACACATGAACATACTTGTGCATGCCAAATTCTGATATATGAGTCACATCCATCTGCCAGATTTTCATGGGTAAAAGACCACATGGATTTACTCCCAAGCTAGGTGGGATCAGAAAAGTGACACACTGTTGACAGTCTAAAACAATTCGTCTGGCATCAGCTCTGGATATGGAGAACTTCTGCTGCAGAGTCTTAGAATTGACATGAAAAAACTGATGAAATTGTCTTGCTTGGTCAAAAGCAGAGACAGGAAACACCCATGGTTGTCTAGTGGCTAGATCTACTGCTGCACTACCCTTACTTAGAGGTCCAGGCAATCCGGTATGAGCTCGAATATGTTGGGGAAAAAACTGTGCATGTCTTGCTAGAATCAATTTCTGCAACTGTTGGAATAAGGCACTGATAGTACCAGTAGGCTTAATAGGTCCAGCTACTTCTAAAAACTTGAGCACATTAACCACATAAACAAAATCAGAAATCAAATTAAAGGCAAAATGGCAGGCTTTAAACACTTCAATTACAATCTGTAATTCCACCGTTTGAGGTGAGTTAGGTGAAAATTGAAACTGTACAGGCTGTTGGTTGTGGACCATATAAGCTCCACATCCTGTTTTAGAACCATCTGTAAAAATATTCACAGCTCCAGCTATGGGCTGAGATGGAGTGGCTTTCAGAAAGACCACTGGGTGTTCCTTAAAGAACGTCATTAACAGGTGTTGGGGATAATGATTGTCAATGTGTCCAAGAAAACTGCATGTAAAATGGCCCACTCATCAATGGTGGAACACAAGATAGATATTTGAAAAGCAGTATAGGGAACAATAATAGCTACTGGAACTATGCCAAAAAAACTGAATGGATTGTTGGATGCCACGTAAAGCCAAAGTTTTGACTGCAGTTGGATAATGCTCAATGGATTTTGCAGGTGAAATCTTGGGATGGGTCCATAACAATGGACCTTTCTGCCATAACAGTCCTGTAAGCTGTCGCATGGTAGAAAGAATGCATATGGTAATATCCTGATCTTCCTCAACCCTCTTTAAACTCCCTTGCTGTAATCTCTCCTCCACTAGTCTAAGAGCACCTCTAGCGGCATCATCCAACTATCGAGGTGAATCCAAGGCAGAATCTCCTTGCAAAATAGCATACAATGGTTTGAGTTCATAGTTGGTTAATCGTAAGTATCCTCTTATCCAATTAATATCTCCTAACAATTTTTGAAAATCATTCGAGGTCTTTAACTCATCTTTTTTAATTTCTAGCTTCTGGGGAATCACTCTGTTGTAAACAATCTTGGCCCCTAGGTAATCAACAACTATACCAAGCTGTACCTTCTCAGGAGCAATAAACAACCCTCTATCCTTAAGGGAACTCACAAGGGTAGTATAGGCCTCATCTAGCATTTCTCTGGTTCTGACTGCTAATAACACATCATCCATATAATGTACACAATGAACTTGTGGAAACTTCTGCCTAACTGGCTGTAATGCTTGACCTACAAAAAGATGACACATGGCGGGACTATTAGTCATGCCTTGCGACAATACTATCCACTCAAATCTCTGATCAGGCTCCTCATGATTACATGAGGGAAGCATGAAAGCAAATCTTTCTTTCTTTCTTTTTTTTTAAAAAAACTTTATTTATTTGCCTTGGTGTTTGCCTGGAACTGGAACTACAGACAGTTGTTAGCTGCCATGTGGGTGCTGGGAATCGAACCCGTGTCCTCTGGAAGAGCAGATGGTGCTCTTAACCACTGAGCCATCTCAAATCTTTCTGTATCTTTTTTATATAAAGGGATGGAAAAGAAGCAATCTTTAATGTCTACTGCTATGATACGCCATTGTCAAGGCAAGGTCGTCAACAATGGAAGCCCTCGTTGTACCGGGCCTATAGGTTGCATCTGATTATTTATAGCTCTTAAATCATGCAGTAATCTCCATTTTCCTGATTTTTTCTTAATTACAAAAATAGGAGTATTCCAAGGTACCACGGAACTTTTAATGTGTCCTAGCTGTAACTGTTCTCAGACTAAAGCCCTAGCTGCCTGCAACTTTTCAAGGGTAAGAGGCCAATGCGGCTGGCAGCTTGAACCAACCTGGCTACAAAATCAGAAAAAGGCTCAGTGGGACCTTCTAGAATTTTAGTAAGGTTTCCACTCACTTCCCCTATATTTGGGAGTGATTTCCAGGCTTTTATGCCTATTCTATTAATCTGTTCATACACTTGTGGAGGATAGACTGTTTGCTGATTTATGAAGCGGCCTAGGCCAAGCAGCATATATCTCTGTCCCATGCCAGGTTCCCGGTGGCTTGATTAGCTGCCACCTCTTCATTAGCATACTCAATTAGAAAGGCTCTCCAATCTAGATACTGCCCTGGGCTCAGGCAAGCTCTTGCAAGGTTCTGCCAATCAGCAGGAGTCATGGAGTGCCTATTCAAGGCTTCCACTTGGGCTACAGTAAAGGAGGCAGCAATCCCATATGTCCGGACTGATTCTGCTAGAGACTTGATCACTTTAAAATCTAGTGATTCCTCATAGCAATTACCCTGCTCGTCTTGAAACACTGGGCAGGCAAGCTGCAGCTCTGATCTCACTTCTCACCAGACCTTAGGATCGAAGGAACGATTACACTTGGCCCCCCTCCATCTTTATAGGGTGGTGGACCAAGAAGCATAGGTCTGTGGCTAACACTGAGCAAAGGCTCTATCATTCCCTCCTTCTTCTTCCGGACTGATCTAACTAGCTCCTCCTCCTCTTCTGAGCTCTGTCCTTTCGGATCTGAAATATTGAGGGCCTCTAAGTCAGGATAAAGTCCTCCCTTTCTCCTCAAGATATCGAAGGCCTCTAAGTCAGGATAAAGTCCTCCCCCTTTCCTCTCTAGCTCATCCCTCAAGCTCTTTGTTTCTTCAGAATGCTCCTCCTTCAACTGGTCTAACGCTGCCTGTCCTTCCTCCAGTGCTGCAATGCATCTCTGATCTTCTAGGCACCCCCAATCAACTTCTAGATCGGTCTTACCCATGCCTTAAGTGTTCCCTGCTCATAGGCAAAATCTAGATCCCTTCCTAGTTTCTCCCATGAAGCAATTATAAGGTTGCCAGACACTGCAAACCATGGTGCAACTAAATCACATTCCTGTAAAAATCTTTCTAAAGTATTTGGCTTAATTTTAAGATTCTTAGAATGTAGCAGCTCTTGTAGAGCCAAAAAATTGGATGTGAGGTTGAAGACCCCATCCTTATATAACCTTTACTCCTTATTTTAAAAATCTTTTCTGAGCTTTTACCAAAGAGCCCCAGCTTTGCTATTGCTTTTACTTTCACTTTAGGCTCAAGTTTGCAACTATTGTTACTGTCACTTTAAGCCGAAATTTGCAACTGCTGTTACTTTCACTTTGAGCCGAAACTGCTGTTACTTTTACCTTGAGCTCAACGTTGCGGTGGGTCCAAACCTACAAGAGGTTACACCCACTGGTCGGTGAGCTCCCTCTTCTCTGCCTTATCTTATCTATAGGTCGGAGCTACCCCACTTTGAGATCTCGGATCCCAATTTACCAACACAGAGGTACAGGAGGGAGCATAGTAGGTACCAAGATCTGATCACTGCACACACACATCCAAATATTACACTGTACTCCATAAGTAGGTACACAGACTTGGGGGATTGTGCCCTGCGCCACATCATTCTTTATCCATGTTTTTTAATTTTTTTTTTTTAAAAAAGTGTTTACAAGGGTGCATGTGCCCAGATGCACATATGGAGGTCAGAGGTCAGCTTGCTTTTCTTCTCCTGTATAAGTCCCAGAGATCAAACTAGTCAGCTTAATGGCTCCTCTCCCTGCTGAGCCATCTCCATCCCCTTGTGCTGGGTTTGTTGTTGTTTATTTAATGCTGCCTTTGCCTTTGGTGCCATCTAAGGAATAACCTGGAGAGTAAACCTGTGAAGAGGCCTTCAGAGCTAAGTGAGATCAACGTTATAGGCTTAGATACAGGCATTTTTCTTTCATTTGATAAACAGCTGCAAAGAAAGGATATTTATATGTCTGGAATCTCCTGAAGGAGGCTTTTGAGGAACTTTTAGCAACGTTTGGCATTTACGACCATGACCGTGAAGTCCAGAGCAGTCAAGAGCATTCAGGAGGGTGTTTGGGATCCTGGACACTTGTAATTGATGTAGCAGACATGTTAGGATGCTGTGTTAAGAGAGATGATTTTCACAAAGAAGGACACAGAATTTCTGACATTTCACTAGAAGAATGCCCTTGGCATGTTAAATACTGCATGCATGCACACACGCATGTACTCAAGCACCTATCTACTTATACTTACATATTTGAGACAGTGTCTTGCTGTTGCATCCCTGGCTGAACTGAAAACTACATGGTCAGGGATGGACTTGAATTTGCAGCAATTATTCTGTCTCTCGTTCCCAAGTATAGGCTAAAGTAATATTTTAAAAGGAAAAAAGTAAATTAAATGATACAGGCAAATATAAGAAATATCCATGTGTTGACAAAATCATAACTGATACTGAATCAAGTTCTCCAAGAGTGCCTCCATGAACTATAAAATAGGGATAATACCATATAACAAATTTACATATTGATTTTTAGTGGTCATATGGTTCTCTGTAGTGTCCATTTTGTAACTGCAATGTACCTTGTCTTAAAGGGCTCCAAGCTGGCTCCATGACCTTGGTGTTTGTGTACAGACATCCAGAGGAGGACCACCTCTACCAGGAAGAGATGCAGGAGATGGTCCACAAGGGAGGGCTGCACCAGGTGCATACAGGTTACTCCAGGGTGCTGGGCAAGCCCAAGCCACATGGTAAGCTCTCAGAGTGTGCATCATGGCCACTGCCTGGGCTACACAGGCCTCCTTCTCTGAGCATTCATCTCTCTTCTCCAAAGTGGAGACAGTTTGCACAGCCTCAGGTGATATGAAGAGAACTATGATGAGAAGACCAAGCCCAGAATGCTTGATGGAAATATCTCTGAGGTGTGCTGAATGCAGCGAAGATCTGTGGATTCCATTGGCCAGGACTAGACAGGAAGTTAGTGCATCCTGAGCTGAGATCCTGACTGAAGCCTTCAATGCCCCCCTCCCCTCCTCACGGCCAGCATACCTGACCACAGGGACCTCGGCATCTAGGGGATGTCCCATCATGCCCTCTACTTTCAGGTATACGTTCAAGACATCCTGCAGAAGCAGCTGGCCAACGAGGTACTCATTGTGCTCCATGAGGAACAGGGCCACCTCCATGTTTGTGTAGATGTGTGCATGGCCTGGGATGGGGCTACGACCTTGAAGAAGCTGGTGGCCACCAAGGTGAACTTGAGCGAGGAGCAAGTTGAGGATTATTTCTTCCAGCTCAAGGTATAGATGTGTCGTGCGCCACCTTAGCCAGCAAGGAACACGCAACACCGGATCCTTCTCTCTGCACTTTATTCGGGCCTTTCAGATATCTTATCTTTCACTCACTCGCTCATTCTCTCACTCACTCACTCACTCAGATGAACAACCATTCTCTCACGAACGACTCTGGGGGGGAAGCCTGCTCTTAGTGAAATACCCTCAGGGCTTCCAATCCAAGATAGCCACGTGGGCATCACCAATAGGCTCAGATACACGGAAGCAAGCCAGATCCTTGGCCTTAGCCAAATATTGAGTTGTTTACCAGGGAGAGCGCTCAAGGCCAACGCCATCTTAAGGTGTGGCTGTATGCAGCTCCCTACAGTTCCCCCTTTTTTAATATAAAAGCAACAGACAAGAGTAGAGGCCTGATCTCTGTTGTGCAAAGGAACGTATACTAATGCTTCTCCAGGTGTCCTCCACCCAGACAA
Organism: Sigmodon hispidus; assembly: GCA_004025045.1. NCBI lineage: Eukaryota > Metazoa > Chordata > Mammalia > Rodentia > Cricetidae > Sigmodon > Sigmodon hispidus. The sequence continues at coordinate 638 of PVIH01021505.1, read as the reverse complement.
CATCAGACCTGTCCGATACCCCTTTTTCACAGAGGTGGGAATGTGGGTATCAACCTGCATGCAATCAGACATGTTATTCTTGGGCTCCAAACCTTGGTGGATCCAAGCCTCAGTGGATCCCAAGTGCAGTGCGCAAGCCTCACATCCTGTGCTAGAAAAATTAACCTTTCAAGGTAGCCAGCCAAACATGAGGGGACTGTCCCATCTCCAAGACAGCAAAGGCTTGTAGAATCATGGCTGCATTATGGCGTTGAGTGAGCCTAATACGGCAAATGCACCACAGGCACACTAGGAATATCAGCACCATCAGGCTCGCCAGAGCTCCCATTCCTGCCCACTCTTTCTGGTGATCCACAGCAGTGGAGAAGCAGGAGGCCAGTCCTTCTGCCTGGTCCGGCATCCACTCCAGTAGAATTCACGATCACTCTCAGGTTCTAAACTAGATATAAAACTACATACTACAGGGATTACCATAAGACAGTGTGTGGGAAAGAGGAAGGAACTAACATAAGTGAGGTCAAACTACCGCTAACAAACAACTACAAAGTGCAAATTGATATCTAAAATGTTGATACAAAAAAAATATACAGGGATTGTTTTAAGGCTGTTTATCCTAAATAATAGAGTTCTAAGACTTG
>PVIH01021504.1:0-29580 GCA_004025045.1 Sigmodon hispidus | reverse complement strand
CAACTGAAGAATGGATTAACAAACTGTGGTACATCTACACAATGGAATACTACTCAGCAGTAAGAAAAAATGATATCCTAAAATTCACAGGCAAATGGATGGATTTGGAGAATATCTTCCTGAGCGAAGTATCACAAACTCAGAGAGATAAGCAGGGGATGTACTCACTCACTAGTGGTCTCTAAACAAACAAACAAGATAAAAAGCCAAACATGCCCAAGCAGCAAACCACAACCACTGAACAGCTTGGGATCAGAAACACCCTAGACTGACCCTTCAAACCCCAGTCCATCTATAGGAACACCTGACTCACTCTTGAGGGAGGGGGGACAAAACTGGAGTTAGCCGGGAGTGAAGACTGATCCAAGCATTATTGGGTCAGTGGGACCATAGGACTGTCTGCTCCCTGCCAAGTGAGGGGATGGGGAGTTGCAGAGAAGAAAAATGACCAGATGTGGTGGGAGGGGGAAGAGACCTTAAATAAGGATATACAGGGATGGAAAAAAAAATTCAGAGGGAAAGCTGAACACAAAGAAAATATATGTGTAGCAATCTTATTTGCATTTCCACCCTTGATAAACCATGCTTATGATTATTATCCTCTGTATAGTTATTGTTAACTCTTCCGCATTTTCAAATTCTTTTTACTGTTTTTTTGATAAATACAAAATAAAGAAGGAAAAAAAAGGCAAACCATCCAGCATCAGCATGCTTAACATATATTAAAAGTGATCAGGGAATCACCATAGTCTATGTTCACAGAAATGTCACATCATTATAAATTAAATAGAATTTCCTTTAAAAAAAAAAAGAAAAACAATGGAAAACAATGACTTTCAGACTTAAGCAACTAAGGAGATGAATGAGCCTCCTAACAGGACAGAAACCAGATTCCCTTTGTTTGCTTTGGGAGGGAATGTGAGATTCCAGAGATCGATTGCTGACATACTAAGTTTTTGATGCCTGAGATGAATTTAGATGTCACAAGGCTAAATGTGATAAGAACTAAAAACAGGGTATCTGGAGTGGGGTGGGGGTGGGGGAACTGGCCCAGAACCAATTCTATAGTATTATACTCAGAGGCTTAAGATGCAGAAATTACAGCTAAATAAGTATGCAGTGTTATAGAAGCAAAAATATACTGATTTGGTTTTGATTTTTTGAGATAGAGCCTCGAACTCACCACGTCGGCAAGGGTAACTTAAACAACTCTTGATTTTTCTGCTACTTCTCCAATGCTGGGATTGTAGCATGAGTCACCATGCCCAGCCACAAAGATGATTTTTTTTTTAAGAAAAAAAATTATCCAGCTATTTCTAATGCTGTTGAAAGTTACAAGATGAGAATCAGGCAAAATGGGGTGCACTGGAATCTGAGAATATGAGAGTGATTTTGGTCTTGAAATAGATTAGATACAAAGCTCTGAGTCAAAGCCAATGTGAAGTTGGTAAAAACAAAACAGAAGAGAGCAAGGTGGGAGATAAAGAGCATGGCTTCCAGGTGGTGTGAGGACAAGGACAGCTCCTTCAGTGTTTAGTGTTGTCTCAGTGTGAGGCAGGATGTATGAAGACTTTGTCTCCCTGCTAAGAATGGTCCAGGATGACATAATGGGCAGGAAGGAGCACAGGGGCTAATCAAAGTAGCAAGCCTCTTGAGTAAGAGAGAATTATAATGTAAGATCTCTTAAGCTATCTTGGCAAATAAGACTTCAGAGTTCTAAGTAGCATGTGATGCTGCTGAAATGTGAAAAGCCATAAACCACATTTCGTTAAGCCTCATTAGTATCAGTGAAGTGTTTAGACACACGTTATTTTAAATTACCATTAATGCTATCTCTGGAGGTTTAAACAGAGACAAATAAGCAACAGAAGTCAGACACACTCGTAAGACTGTATGCTGAAGAGGATGACGTGATGCTGGTCACAAGCACAACCCGGTGACAGAAAGAAAGGTCAGGTAAAACTCCAAACTGCCCAGTGTGATGCCAGGATCTATTGCCAGGAGACCTCAATGAACACTAATGAACTGAAATGACTTCAGATATTTCCCTCAAAACTACAACTAAATGAGACAAAGAGAAAACTTCAGAATACAATGAAATTATGTTTACTATTATGATGGTTAGCATTCATTTGCAACTTAACAGGCTCAAAAACCACTCAAGAGATTAGCCTCTGAGCATATCTGGAGAGACTTTTCTGATTGGGCTTACTGAGGTAAGGAAAACTCGTTCACAACATGAGCAGAACCTTCCCATAAGCTGGATGTCTTAGACCCAAATAAAGCAGAAAGCTGCTTGAGATCCAGCCCTCATCTATCTCTGCTTCCTAACTAAAAATACAATCTGAACATTTGCCTTAATACCTTTCCCAAAGGGATGGAATGTGCCCTGGATCAGTGAGTCAAAAAATAAATCCATCCTTAAGTTGCAAAAAATAAAAAAAAAAAAAGAAGTGTATTTCCTAATTTGTTTTCTATCAAGTTCAAAGTGGCTGGTTTTATGTTGAGGTCTTTGATCTAAGTGGATTTCAGTTTCGTGCAGGGTGAAGTGCTTGAATGTATTTGCATTTGTCTACACACTAGCATCCAGCTATGACAACACCATTTGTTGTCTATCTTTTTCCATTGAATATTTTGGGCTGCTTTGTCGAAGATCATGTGTTCATAGTTTTTTGGCTTAATATTTGTATGGTCAGTTCTACTCCATTGATCCACAAGTTTGTTTTTATGCCAGTACCAGGTTTCTTTTTTTTTTTTTTTTTTTTTTTTTTTTTTTTTTTTTTTTTTTTTTTTTTTTTTTTTTTTTTTTTTTTTTTTTTTTTTTTTTTTTTTTTTTTTTTTTTTTTTTTTTTTTTTTTTTTTTTTTTTTTTTTTTTTTTTTTTTTTTTTTTTTTTTTTTTTACTGTAGCTCTATAGTATAATTTGAAGTCAGGGATGGTGATGCCTCCTGAGGTTCTTTTGTTGAGTAAAATTGTTTTAGCAATCCTAGCTTTCCTGTTATTTCAAATGAAATTGAGTATTGTTCTTTCAAGGTCCAAAAAATATTGTGTTGGGATTTTGATGGGCAGTGCATTGAATCTGTAGATTGCCTTTGGTAGAATTGCCATTTTTACTATGTTGATCCTACCTATCCAGGAACATGGGAGAGCTTTCCATTTTCTGATGTACTCTTCAATTTCTTTTTTCAGTGATTTAAAATTTTTGTTACATAGATCTGTTACTTCTTTGGTTATAGTTACTCCACGGTATTTAATTGTATTTCCAGCTATTATAGAAGGTGATATTTCCCTCATTTATTTTTCAGCTCTTTAATACTTAATGTATAGGATGCCTACTGATTTCTTCGAGTTAATCTTGTACTCTGTTACATTGCTGAAGAGGTTTATCAGCCACAGAGGTTCACTGGTAGAGTTTTGTGGGTCACTTATGTATACAATCATATATCATCTACAAATAGAGATACTTTCAGTTCTTCTATTCTAATTTGTATCCCCTTAATCTCCTTTTTCTTATTGCTTCAGCTAAAACTTTGAGAACTATATTGTATAGATAAGGGGATAGAGGATATCATTGTCTAGTTCCTGATTTTAGTGGGAGTGCTTTGAGTTATTTTCCATTAAGTTTGATGTTGGCTGTTAGCTTCTTGTAAATCACATTTATTATATTGAGATATTTTCCCTGTATTTCTGATCTCTTTATGTTTTTATCATAAAGGATTGTTGGATTTTGTCGAAGGGTCTTTCAGCATCTAAGGTTATAATCATTTTTTTCCTTCAGTTTGTTAATATGATGGATGGCATTTACGTTTTTCGTAAGTTGAAGCATTCTTGGATTTCAGAGATGAAGCCTGCTTGATCATGGTGGATAGTATTTTTATATATTGATGTATATTGTTTACCAGAATATTGTTGAGAATTATAGCATCAATATTCATGAGAGAAAAAGATCTACATTTCTCCTTTTTTGTTGTGTCTTTGAATGGCTTGGTTATTAGGGAAATTGTGGCCTCATAAAAGGAATCTGGCAATATTCCTTCAGTTTCTACTCTGTGAAATAATTTGAAGAGTAATGATAGTAATTTCTCTTTGAATTTCTGGTAAAATTCTGTACTGAAACAGTCTGGACTAGGGCTTTTTTTACTTGTGAGGCTTTCAATGACAGCTACAATTTTCTTTAGGTTTAAAGGTCTGTTTAGTTAATTAATCTGGTCTTCATTTAATTTTGGTAAATGGTACTTGTCCAAAAAAATTATTCATTTCTTCTGGGTTTTCCATTTTTGTGGAATATAAATTTTCAAAATATGACCTGAAAATTCTCTTGATTTCCTGGTGGTCAGTTGTTATGTCTCCCTTTTCATTTCTGATTCTGTTGATTTGGATTTTCTCTTTTTGCTTTTTGGTTAGTTTGGATATGTGTTTATCTATCTTGTTGACTTTCTCAAAGAATCAACTCTTTGATTTATTGATTCTTTGTATTGTCTTTTTTGCTTCAGTTATTTCATTTCAGCGCTAAGTTTGATTATTTCCTGCTTCTACTCATTCTAAGTGAGTTTGCTTCTAATTGCTTTAAGGCTTTCAGCAGTGCTGTTAGTTCTCTAGTACAGGATTTCTCTAGGCTTTTCAGTTAGGCATCTAGTGCTATGAATTTTCCTTTTAAGACTGCTTTCATTGTGTCCTACAAGTTGGGTGTGGTGTGGATTCATTTTCATTAAATTCTTGGAAGACTTTGTTTTCTTTCTTAATTTTACCCTTGACGCAGATGTTGTTCAACTGAGTGATGTTTAGTTTCCATGAGTTGGTAACATTTCTGTGATTTTTGATGTTGTTGAACTCTATATTAAGGCCCTGATAGTCAGGTATGATGCAAGGGATTATTTCTGCTTTTGTATCTATTCATATTTGCCTTATGACCAATAATGTGGTCAATTTTAGAGAAAGTTCCATGAGGTACTGAGAAACATGTATATTCATTTGCATTTGGTTGAAGCTTCTGTAAATATCTATTAAATTCATTTGCATCATAACCTCTATTAGACTCCTTTCTTCTCTGTTGAGGCTCTTTTTGAGTGACCTATCCATGGGTGAAAGTGGAGTATTGAAGCCTAACACTATTAGGGTGTGAGAACTGATGTGGAATTTGATCTTTATCAGTGTTTCTTTTACATAGGTAGGTGCCCTTATATTAGGGGCATAAATATTAAGGATTTAAATTGTCCCTTGACCAATTTTTCCTGCAATGAACAAGTAATGTCCATCTTGGTCCCTTTTAATTGTTTTTAGCTTAAAGTGTACTTTGTTAGATATTAGGATGACAACACCAGCTTGTTTCTTAGGGGCATTGGATTGGAAAATCTTTTCCCAACCCTTTACTCTGAGCCTGTGTCTGTTTTGAAGGTTGAAGTGTGTTTCTTGTATGCAGCAGAAGGATGGCTTCTGTTTTTGTGTCAATTTTGTTGTTGTGTATGTTTTTATAGGCGAGTTGTATCCACTGACACTAAGGGATCATACTGACCACTGATTGATGTTTCCTGCTATTTTTGGAGGTGGACTGTACATATTTTCTTTCTCTGGCCTTTTTTTCTGTGGGATTATTGAATGTTGGTGGTTTCATGGGTATATCTGGAATCCCTATGTTGAAGTTTTCCCTCTAATGCTTTGTGGTAGGCTGGATTGGTAGATAGTTACTATTTCAATCTGATTTTGTCATGAAATATCTTGTTTATTCCTTTTATGGTGATTGATAATTTTGCTGGGTACAATATTCTAGGTTTTCAGCCAGGTTCTTTTAGTGTCCTTATAACTTCTGACCAAGCCCTTCTTGCTTTCATCGTTTCCATTGAATAGACAGGTTTTATTCTGATGAGTCTGCCTTTATAAGTAAGTTGGCCTATTTTCTTTTGCAGCTCTTAAATTTTTTTCTTTGTTCTGTATGTTTTGTGGTTTTATTATTATGTAGCAAGTGGACTTTTGTGGGTCATATCTATTTAGTGTTCTCTAAAATTTTTGTATCTTTATAGGCATTTCCATCTTTATGTGAGGAAAGTTTTCTTCTATGATTTTATTGAATGCATTATCTGTGGCTTTGAGTTGGTATTATTCCCCTTCTTCTATTCCTATTATTCTCAAGGTTAGGTCTTTTCATGTTGTCCCAGATTTCCTGAACATTTTTTGTTTTAGCTTTTTTTGATTTTAGTATTTTCTTCGACTGATTTATCTATTTCTGCTACTGAGTCTTCTGTCTTCCATTTCTTGGATTCTGTTGGTTATGCTTGTATCTGTAGTTCCAGTTCTTTTCTTCAGATTTTCTATTTCCACCTTTGCCTCATTTTGTGCCTTTTTTATTGCTTCTATTTCACTTTTTAGTTAATGGAATGTTTCTTTCATTTTTCTGTTTACCTTTTCTTGCTCTTTTTTCAAGATTTTTTTATCTCTTCCAATTTTTTGTTTGTATTTTCTTCTATTTCTTTAAGGGAATATTTTATACCTTCTTTGAAGGCTTTAATAATCTTCATAAAGTTGTTAGTGGTATTCTCTCTTTCTGTTTTCTCTTCATTGCTCTATTCAGGTCTTGTAGTTGTAGAACCACCAGTTTCTTCTGCTGTTGCCTTGTTGTTCTTTATATTGTTTTATGTATTTTTTCACTGGCATCTGCCCAAGGCTCCAGTGGTTCACAATTATGCAGCTCCTAGTCAGTTGTGGCAAGAGGTCTTGTGTATCTCCTGTCTCTTCTGAACAAGTGGTCTCCTTGATCTCTAACTCTGCTCTGGACAGGAGTCTGAATTTCAAATCCTCAGTCCTTCTCTGCTGGTACAGTGGGAGGTGGGGCCCAGCCATGAAAGGGCCCCACTTTTAGATTTGGCTGGAGTATCCTCTCACCCCCAAACCCTAGCTCCTGTCTGCTAGGGAGAGCTGAGATAAGAACTCTAGGTATTGACTCTGGTGCTGGAGACCGACTCTCTGGACAAGTGGTCTGGGTGGCAGAATCTGCTCACTTCTGGACAGGATCTTAATATCTAAGATCTTAGTCCTTCTCTGATGATGCAGTTGGAGGCCCGTCCAGCCATGCAATGTCCCCTCTTCTAAGTGTAGCTAAAGGAGCCCCTCACAGCCAATCCTTTGTCCTATCTACTAAAGAGAGCTGAGATTAAATTCTAGCATTTGACCCTAGTCCCTGAGAGCGACTCCTTTTTCTGTGATATAAATGCTAAAGAGACTAGGAATGTAAAGAACATACCTCAGCTTTTAGAGGCAATTTACATCAAAGCATTTCCATAAAAGTTAGGAAGAAGATACAGATGCCTACTCTCTACAAACTCATGTAATATAGTATTTTTACATCTTAGCTTAAACAATTAGACAACTGAAAAAATAGATAAAAAGTGGAAATGAATAAGTCAAAATATATTTATATAGATAATATAATTTTATCTAGAGTTTACAAAAAAAATTTTCAGGAAGTTTTTATGGAGGTAAATACATTCAGTAACACACCAGGGTGCAAAATTAACACACAGATCAATAACGTTGGTACATAAAAATTCATAAACATAGCCAATAAAAATAGAGAAATAATATCATTCACAATATGCAAAAATATATGCCATTTAATAACTAACAACTCAATAAAAGACATGTATATTAAGGTCCTTAAGACACAGAAGTCATCAGAACATGAAACTTTTTCTATACTCATGATTTATAAGATCAGTAGAAAGAAAATGGCCATTCAACCAAAATCCATCTATGAATTTATTAAAATCTCCATCAAAATTCTAAAAGAATTCTAAAAAAAGCTGATTTTCTGGTTCATATGGAAACATAAAAATACAAGAGTAGCTGATATGTGCTCCTTAAAAATAAACAAATTTCTGGAGATACCAATATTCCAGATTTCTACTTATCCTATAAAGTGATAGTAATTAAAAGAAACACGGTGTTGGCAAAAAAGGCTCACTAATCAATTGAATGAAACTGACAACCAAATACAAGTTCAAAGAGCTACAATTTCTGTTATTTTACAACAGGCTAAATATTTACATTGAAAAAAGACAGCATTTTCAAACATGATGCCGGTCATTCAGGAACACTACCGGTGAATCAGTTAAAATGGATTGATGTTTATTGATCTTCCCATATCTCAACTTCAAGTGGAGTAAAAACCTCAATGTAATACCAGATAACATGAATCTTATTGAAAAGAAAGAGGAGCATAGGCTTAAACTCATGGGCACACTATCTTAATGGAAACAATAGCATTTACAAAGAAATTAAGATCATAAATTAACAAATAACTGTTTGTTTTAAAAAGTAGCTGCATAAAGAATGAGGAAAGATGTTTACCAATCAAATATCTGATAGATGGCTAGTATATAAAACTTATGAAGAACAACAATGATAACAAACACACAATGTATTAATAAAACAAAATTCTCAATTTTAAAAATGGATTACATTACCAAGCACTAAATTTTCCAAAGAGGCATTGCAAGTTTCGAAGTAACATTGAGTACAATGTTTAACACTTTGAATATTGAAAGCCAAGATTGCCAAAACAATTTTGCTGAACAAGAGAACCTCAGGAGGCATCACCATCCCTGACTTCAAGTTATACTATAGAGCTACAGTAATAAAAACAGCCTGGTACTGGCATAAAAACAGACTTGTGAATCAATGGAATAGAATTGAGGATCCAGACATTAAGCCAAAAATCTATGAACACCTGATCTTCAACAAAGAGGCCCAAAATATTTAATGGAAAAAAGATAGAATATTTAACAAATGGTGTTGGCATAGCTGGATGGTAGTGTGTAGAAAAATGCAAATAGATCCAAGCCTGTCACCCTGCACAAAACTCAAATCCAAATGGATCAAAGACCTCACCATAAACCCAGCCACTTTGAACTTGATAGAAAAGAAAGTGGGAAACACACTTCTATGAATTGGCACAGGTGACCACTTTCTAAATATAACACCAGTGGCACAGACAATAAGAGTGGGATCTCTTAAAGCTGAGAAGCTTCTGTAAAACCAAGGACACTGTCAAAAGGTCAAAATGACAGCCTACAGTATGGGAAAAGATTTTCACCAACTCTACAAGTGATAGAGGATCAATTCGTAAGATATATAAAGAACTCAAGAATCTAGAGCCCAAATCCTTAAAAAATCCAATCAAAATATGGGGTTCAGATCTAAAAAGGGAATTCTCAGGATAAGAATTACGAATGGCTGAAAGGCACTTGCAAAAATGTTCAACTTCTTTAGCCATCAGAGAAATGCAAATCCAAACAACTTTGAGATACCACCTGACACTCGTCAGGTTGCTTAGGATAAAAGACATACATGATAGCCTATGAAGAGCTGAGAAATACGTATATTCATTTGCATTTGGGTGGAAGCTTCTGTAGATATCTCTTAAATCCATTTGCATCATAACCTCTGTTAGATTCCACATTTTTTCTGTTAAGTCTCTTTCTGGTTGACTTATTCAGGGGTGAAAGCAGGTTATTGAAATCTCCCAATATTAGGGTGTGAGAATTGATGTAGGATTTGAGCTTTAGCAGTGCCTCTTATACATAGGTAGGTGCCCTTATATTATGGGCATAAATACTCAGTATTGAAGTCTCCTCTTGACCAATTTTTCCTGTGATGAATAAGTATTGACCAACCTAGTCCCTTTTAATTGCTTTTAGCTTAAAGTCTACTCTGTTTGATATTAGAATGGCAACCCCAGCTTATTTCTTAGGACCATTTGACTGGAACATCTTTTCCCAATCCTTTACTCTGAGCCTGTGTCTGTCTTTGTGGTTGAGTTCTGTTTCTTGTATGCAGCAAAAGGATGGCTTCTGTTGTTGTATCCATCTTGTGCCAATTCGTAGAAGTGTATTTCCCACTTTCTTTTCTATCAAGTTCAAAGTGGTTGGGTTTAAGTTGAGGTCTTTGATCCACTTGGATTTGAGTTTTGTTGCAGGGTGACAGGCTCGGATCTATTTGCATTTTTCTGCACACTTCCATCCAGCTATGCCAACACCATTTGTTAAATATACTATCTTTTTTCCATTGAATGTTATGGGCCTCTTTGTCAAAGATCAGGTGTTCATAGGTTTTTGGGTTAATGTCTGGTTCCTCTTCTTTCTGGATTTGTGATGGAGTTGAAGGCTAGAAGATATCTACGCTTGCAGTTTTGCAGAGTTTTGATAAAAGGTAAATTAGGTATAAAATTTTGAATTCACTAACATAGGATAAATAAAGGAGGATTTTCTCTGCATATGATGAAAACAAATTTAATTAATATTTTAAATGTACTTCTACTTGATAACTACTGTTATAATATGTGGTTTACCTAAGTTAAAGTTAAAATCTTTCCTTTTATTGAGAGAAAAGAGAAAAATACAGTGAAATTTTATTTTAAGATTTGCTATGTACATTTATGCTGTAAAATATTTATTTAATGATGTAAGGACGTGTTGCATTATTTTAACTCTGCGAAGCTGTTTAGCTTTACTTGTCTAAAACAATTGATCATAATATAAAAAGTTGAAAGCTAATAGCAAGACAGAGAAATGATCGGTTAGGCTAGCATGTGAAAGAAACAAATGAAGGAGAAAAAGAAGGGGCCATCAATACAGCCACACATCAAGATAGGAAATAAAGTGAAAGAAAAGATATACAGAATAAAGAAAGGCTATAGCCAATGAGCAAATAATAAATGCAACTGCTTAAGTTTAAAAAATGAGAAAAGAAAAAAGCCATGTTAGGAGCAAACATTCATAAGTAATAATAAGTCTTCACGTATGATATATTTGAGACCTCAGTGGTGGGCCAACAGAAAAAAATATTAGTGATATCCAGGAGCTGTCAGTGGGCAGTATAGAGAATATTACTTATGGGTACAGATTTAATTTGGATTAAAGAAATATACTTGGATTAGATAAAAAGAATAAAAGATAAACAATAACTACTCTGGTCAAAATTTTGGTTTTTTAAATAAAATTTTAATGAGCTTACAAAGTAATGGGCTTTTGTAGTAGGACAGGCCCATGGGGGTAAGGAAATTGTGTCAAGCCAGTAACACATAATGTACTTCCTTTTGAGCCAAGCTGGAGTCTGTCTGAGGCCCTAGCAACAGCCATTAATCAATGTTACTGATTGCTCAGAATCTGCCTACCAGCAGGCACTGCCCATAGTTGCTGACCATTGAGAATCTGCCTAGCACCAGATACTATCAGATCTCCTGATTGTGTCCAGACAATGAGGAAAAATCATGAAATATTACCACATCTAATAACATAACCTGGGTTCTGAGAGGTTATATAAGGCCCTTCTCACTGTTCAATAAAGGAGTAAGTCCTTTTCAATTAACTCCCAGGGTCTGTGTCTTGACTTTGTGCCTTCACATCCTCTCCCCTGGGGAAGCTGTTAGGATGCAGCAACAGGGTTTCATGCACTTTCATCTTATATCCCTAGTTTTGTTTAACTCCATCTTTATCGTTCCTTTCTCATCCATTCTACTTCCATTTCTGTTTAAATTTTGGTTCTCAGTATTCCCCCTTCCCAATTTGCCTGTCACATGTTCTACTATCTGCTATAGTTACATTGTTTTATGTTGGATGTACGATTATATGTTCTCATGTAGTTCTATCATACAGAGTTCCTTTATCAATTATTTTGAAATCATATTTTTATCAGTTTTTATATATTCTTTAAACATTTCATTTAATTATATATGATTCATTTAATCATACACATTCTCCATTGCCTCCTCTCCAACTTCTTGTAGTCTCCATATCCCTTTTCTGACTTCATATGCACTTCAGTTCTTTCATTTATAATGTACCAATTCTAATATATACATTGATGGATATAAGAACATCCACTGGCATGAAGATAACCTAAAAAAGACCATCTCTTTGAAAAGACCTGATTCTCCCTACCCTAACAGCCATCAACTTCCAATAGGTCTCAGCTAAGTTGGAGTACTCAGGAGCTCTTGCTTTACCAATGCTAAAATGTCAGTTGATTTTTGTCATATATTAGTTTTGTACAGCATACAGTTGGTGTAAGTTCATAAGTGTAATGTCCTTCTTATATTTAGAAGACACTACTTTTAGAAAGTAGTAAGCTTTATGATTCCTCTACTGTAAAGTTTCTAATCTTTGGGGAGAAAAATGATACAGATGTTCCACTTTGAACAAAATAGAATACAATCACTTATTTTCTGCACTTTACCTCACTGTCTACTGCAATAAATTTTTTTGATGAAAAGTAGGAGTTATATTAATTGGTACAAGAAAAATTTAGAAGGCAATTTGACATCATGTCCATATTCTCAACCTGGTACTTCAATTTTTACTCAATGAAAGTTTCATAGAATCAGTTAAGCTATGTGCCAAAAAGTTGTTTGTTCAGATGTGTATGTTTTTTCCCATTACTATCACTCTCTATTATCAGTGCTTCATAAGATATTCATTCATTTACTATTTTTGAAAACTTGAGACAGAATTTTGTAGTAGTTTATATTTCTAGTTTCGGTCTACCAATGATAGATCTCTTCATAATTTTCACCAGCATTTGATGATTTATCTTGCATATGGATGGGTACTTAGATATAGTTCTGATGTTATATATTATTGAATGTATTTACATGTGTTCATATTATCTTAATCTATTTATCCTCTATGAATCTTTCTTACTGTAAGGCCTCTTTGAGACTCTGAACCATTTATTTTCTCTGTCTCACTTTCATCTTCTTTTGATTTTACTTATTTGACACTTCTAGATTAATTGACTAATGAATATAAACAGAAAAAAACAGATTTTCTTATGAACATCCACATATTTTCAGTTAAAAATCCATTTTAGTAAGTTCTAGATTTGGTAACAGATTCTCAAGCTAAGGCAAGACTCTGTTTCAGAATGTCACTGGAGCTGAACTCCTTACATCACATGAATACACATCCTGAGTTTGGGAAAAACAGACATGTTCACCACATAAAAACTGCCTTTTCATAAATTTTTTAATCACTCCATTGCTTGGAAAAGCATAACAAAATTGATCCTTGATTAAGCCAGAATTTTCTTAACATAGTCTAGCGGAATTTGTTCTCAAACTATGGATTATCAAAATTTATAGAACTTCTTACAGAGTATGACTTATGATGCTGGTCAATAATAAAAAGTGATACAGCCATATAATATTTTTGACATCTCTGATCACTCAGGACTTGCCATTAAGTGGTAATCAAGGAAATAGAATGGCTTGAACCCTCAGCATGTTTCTATGCAGAAATTCTCAAGAGAACATAAGTGAGGATGCACAGAACATTTTTGTTTATGGTACTGGTATGCCCAGCAAACATAAGTGTCACTGAAAAAAAAGAATGTGAATGAATAACAAAAAATTGGTGTATAATTCTAAATGGATATTGTTACTCATTTAAAAGTAATAATCAGAGGAAATAGAGGGTAACATGAATATGATAAATAATATTACAGGCCAACAGATACATTAAAGCATAAACAGCATATATTACACAAAAGCACAAATATTAAAGAAAGACAAAATATGTCTATTATTATTCAAAGTCATAAGACTAAATGTATTATTGGAGAGAAAATTTGTGCTAGGAATTATACACACACACAAATAATTTTTTTAAACAAAAAACTCAGTGAAGCCAGTGCTGAACTACTGAATAAAAGTAGACATACAATTGTCTACAAGACTTTTCAATTGGTCCTACACTCTGTTGATAACTCAAAGGGCTGTCAGAAAAATTATCTAAATTTTTAACCCAGGAGACTCTGGCAGGCAAGAATTAGGGGAGATATTTTTTAGAACACATACTAGATTCTATAAAAAATTCCAAACACTAAATATTTGTTCTAATGAAAAATTAGTCTGTGTGATCCCCACACATTACAGTCCCAGTTGTAGCACAGCAAGCAAGACTCCTGTTGGCAAGCCTTCCTATCATAACCACCATCAGTTCCTGTAATTTACAAGATATACTTTATTCTCCAAACCCACTCATTTCCTGAGGCCACAATACTCCCTGAGACACAAAAAAAACCCACCAATGCCAGTTTGACAAAGATGAGCTCCCTGTGACAAAGCCACCAATTTCACTGCTTAGACTCAGGATGAGGATTAATATATGTGAGTGAAAGAATACACTCAAAAACATAAAGAACAATATGGCACTGACATAATCTACTAATTCCACAACAGCAAAACCTGAATATCACAACATAAAGAAAGAAGAAGAAATGATCTATTAATTTTATAAAGGTATTTAAAGAAGAAACAATCCTAAAGACCTAGAAAAAAGACAAATAAAAAATTGTAAAAACCAATCAATTTCTTAAGAAAAGCCAAGAAAAACCAAAGAGAGCAATCAAAAAGTCAAAGGAAACCATTTAGACTCGAAAACTAAAATAGAGACAATAAAGAAGACACAAACTGAGGCAATGCTGGAAATGAAAAACCTCAGAAAATAAATAGAAAATACAGATGTAAGCATAACTAAAAGGATGCAAAAGATGGAAAAGAGTATCTCTGGTTATAGATATGATATAGAGGAAATAGGCATATCAGACAAGAAAAATAGTAATGCATCAAAGTCACAACACAAAATGTAATAGGTATAGAAGATGGAGAATAATATCAGCTCAAAGGCACAAAAATATAGTAAACAGAAACAGAATAAATCTTTCTCAACATAAAGAAACAATCAAAATACAAGATGCTTATGTTTATGGTTTTGATTATTATGTGGCAAAGGAACTTTTTGGTCCAGTGTTTAGTGTTTTGTAAGCTTCTTGTACCTTTACAAGCATTTCTTTCTTTTTTATTTTTTAAGTTTTTTTTTTAAATTTTACATACCAACCACAGTTCTCCTTCCCTTTCCTCCTCCTACTAGCTCCCAGCTTCTCACCACCCTATGCCTCATCCACTTCTCAGAGAGGGTAAAGACTCCCACAGGGAGTCAATATAGTCTGCATGTCAAGTTGAGGCAGGACTAAACTCATCCACTGTATAAAGGCTGAGCAAGGAATCTCTCTATAAGGAATGGGCTCCAAAAAGCCAGTTGACGCACTCGAGATAAATTCTGGTCCCACTGCCAGAGGCCCCATGATCTGCCCAAGCCACACACTATCTTTCACATTTAGAGTGCCTAGTTCAGTCCCATGCGGGTTTACAACTGTCAGTCCAGAGCCAATGAGCTCCTAGTAACACAACTGTCTCTGTGGGTTTCCCCAATCATGATCTTGACCCCTCTGCTTATATAATCCCTTCTCACTCTCTTTGACTAGACTGGAAGTTTGGGCCAGAATTCTGTGCCTTTTAAAAGTTTCTGTCACTTAACATTTTTTTCTCATTTATTCATTGTATTTAATTCTTAGAAGTGGATGGAACAGTAGAAAATTCAGTGGAATTTTAGGAGACCAAATGCAGATGGATACTTGTTCCAAATAGCAGCATTGTAAGAAAAGCTGAAAATCCAAGACATTCATGTTAAAGATTTCCCCTCTTTCAATGCTATAAAAATGCTTTTGCCTAAGGTTCCCTAATGTGTCAGTACATCCCATACTTAACATTCTGGGGTTGTGATACCTTGCTCAGGAAGATATTCTCCAAATTCATCCATTTACCTGCAAATTTTAGTATATCATATTTTCTAACTGCTACATAGTACTCCATTGTGTAAATGTACCACAGCTTTTTAGTCCATTCTATTAGACAAAACTTTGAAAATACATACTCAACTAAAATGGAAAACTTGAAAGAAATGGACAGCTTGTGGACAAGCACCAATTACCAAAATTAAATCAAGAACAGATTAATGTCCCAAACAGACCTATAATGCCAAAGGAAATTGAAGCTGTTATTAAAAGTCTACCAAATAAAAATAAAGCCGAGGACCAGATGGTTTCACTGCAGATTTCTACCAGACATTCAAAGAAGAACTCATACCAGTACTCAACAAACTGTTTCAAAGTATGGAAACTGATGGAACTCTGCCAAACTCCTTTATTCTGATTGGAAAAGAAGTGAAATTATCCCTATTTGCAGATAATATGATTGCATACATAAGTGACCCACAAAATTCTACCAGGGAAACTCTATAGCTGACAAACACCTTCACCAATGTAGCAGGATACAAGATTAATTAAAAAAATCAGTAGTACTCCTATACAGTAAAGATAAATGGGCTGAAAAAGAAATAAAGGAAACATCACCCTTTAAAATGGTTGCAAATAGCATTAAATACCTCGGGGTAACTATAACCAAAGAATAGATCTGTAATAGATCTGTTTGACAGAACTTTAAATCACTGAAGAAAGAAACTGAACAGGATATTAGAAAGTGGAAAGATCTCTCATGCTCCTGGATAGGTACCATCAACATAGTAAAAAATGGCAAACTTACCAAAAGTAATCTACAGATTCAATGAAATTCCCATCAAAGTCCCAACACAAATTTTTACAAACCTTCAAAGAACAATACTCAATTTCATGTGGAATAGCAGAAAACCGGACTGGCATTTCCTACTTTAGGTAGAAAAAGTTTTCTTCTAGAATTTTAATAAATATGGATTTCTGTGTCTTTGAGCTGGGATTCCAATCATTCATTTATCCCTATTATTCTTGGGTTTGATTTTTTTGTGGTGTCCCAGATTTCCTGGTTGTTTTGTGCTAGAAGTTCATTGAATTTACCATTTTATTTGATTGATTAATCTATTTCCACTATCATATCTTCAATGCTTATAAATCTCTCTTCTATGTCTTATATTCTGTTGGTAATAATTACATCTTTAGTTTCTGTATGTTTCCACAGTTTCTCCATTTTCAAAACTCCTTTGGTTTGTGATTTTTTTAATGCTTCTATTTTTGTTTTTCAAGGTTTGAGCCATTCTTTACACCTTTTTAATCGTTTTCTGGGTTGATTTTGCTTTCTAAAGAGATTTATTGATTTTTTTTTCAATTCTTTGTTTGGCTTTTCTTCAACTTTTTTTCTTTTTTAATTTAAAAAAGTTGTTTTCCACATATACAACTGCTACCCCTATTTTTTCTCTACCCAGTTCCTTCAAGATCTCCCTCAAACTCTCTCATTCACTCCCCAAGGAAGGTGGGGAGTCCCAAGGTGAGTCAGTTCAGTCTGGCATATCCAGTTGAGATAGGTCAAAGTACCTCATACAAGTATTAAGGGTTAGTTAGGTGTTCCTCTGTGGGGAATGGGCTCTGAAATGTCAGCTCGTGCACCAGTAATATACTCTAATCCACAGAAAGAGGCTCCCCAAACTTCCTATGTCATTTCACTTCCCATGCCTTTAGACAATTTAGTTTCTTTCCATAAAGGTTTTTTATAAATTATTTCAATTATTGAGCTCCTAAGAGCTAGGATCAGCCACCTCTGTAAATTCCTCATCATCATCCTGATCTCTTTGCTCATATACTCTCTTCCCTCTCTCTCTTTAGCTGTACCAAGAACTTGACCTGGTGCTTACTTTGGATCTCTGCTTCTGCTAGTATCCTTTGCTGAATAAAGATTCTATAATGACAATTATGGTGGACATTCATATGATTATAGAGGAAGTACTGTTTAGACACCCTCTCTACTATTGCTTGAAGTTCAAGCCTGGGATTTCTTGTGGGTTCTTGAAGTTCTCCTTAGCTCTGGGTTTCTTTCTAACCCCACTGTGGTTCCTTATATCAAGATGTCCATTTTTTTGTTCTCCCTCTTTGCTGTTCCTCTTATTCAACAATACCAATCTCTCATTATTTATTCCCACCTCCCCTTGCTCACTTTCTATGATGAACTCAGGAGATCTTCTCTATTTCCTCATCCCAGGGTGATCCTTGGATATCTTTCTTAAGTTCCTCATGTTATCTAATTGTTTGGGAATTGTGGTTTCCAACCTGCATATTCCTTGATTTTTGTCTAAAATCTACTTATGAGTGAGTACATTCCGTGTCAACTTTTCTGGGCCTGTGTTACTTTAAATTGATCCATTTCCTTACAAATTTTAGGATGTCAGGGTTTTTTAATGCTGAGTAGTACATTGTATAATGGTACCACAATTTTTTAATCTATTCTTCAGTTAAGGGGCATTTATGTTGTTTCCAGGCTCTTGCTATTACAAATAATGCTGCTATGGACATAGTTGAGCTAATGACCTTGGGGTAAGAATATAAATCATTTGGGTAATATATGCCCAATAGTGGTATTGCTGGATCATTGGAGAGATTGATTTTCAGTTTGCTAAGGAACCACTGTACTCATTGCAAAGTGGATCTACAAGTTTACACTCCTACCAGCAATAGAAGAGTTTTCCCCTTGCTCTGCATTCCCTCCAGCATAAGCTGTCATTTATGCTTTTAATCTTAGCCATTCTGACAAGTGTAAGATGGTATCTTGGAGTTGTTTTAATTTACATTTCTCTGACGGCTGAAGATGTTGTACAATTCTTTAAGTGTCTTTTAGCCATTTAAAATTTTCGTGATAATTCAGACATTCAAAGAAGAACTAATACCAAATATTCATCGAACTGTTCCATACAGTGGAAACTCAAGGAACACTGCCAAACTTTATTATGAGAGCACAATCACCCTAATACCCAAGCCACTCAAAGATAAAAAAATAAAGAGAAATACATACCAATCTCCCTCATGAACATTGATGCAAAAATATTGTAAAAAATTCTGGCACACTGATTACAACAACATAAAAGAAGTCACCTACCATGATCAAGTAGGCTTTATCGCAGAAATGCAGGAATAGTTCAACATACAAAAAACTATAAATGTCATCCTTCATTTAAAAAAATTGAAGGAAAAAAAAAACACATGGTCGCCTCCTTAGCTGTGACAAAGCCTTTGACAAAGTCCAACACTCCTTTATAATAAAAGTCCTGGAGAGACCAGGGATACAAGGAAAACTCCTAAGTATAATGAAGGTGGTTTATAAGAAGCCAATGGCCAACATCAAACTAAATGTATAGAAACTCAAAGCAATCCCACTAAGATCAGGAACTAGACAAGGCTGTCCCCTCTCTCCTTATCTATTCAATATAGTTCTTGAAGTTTCAGCCAAAGCAATAAGATAACAAAAGGAGATAAGGGGATACAAATTGGAAAAAAGAAGCAAAACTATATGATATGATTTTGTACATAAGTGACCCATAACATTCTATGAGGAAACTTCTACAGCTGATAAACTCTTTCAGGAATGTGGCAGGAAACAAGATTAATTAAAAAAAATCAGTAGGTCTCCCATACACTAAAGACAAACAGGCTGGGAAATAAAGGAAACAGAAGGGAAACAAGGGAAACATCACCCTTCATTTTTATCTTGAATATATATGATTTTGATCTTTATTTTCTTGAGTCTTCTATGTATTTTAGGGATCAGTCAGGTTGGTGAAGATCTTTTCCCCTACTGTAGGTTGTTGTTTTGTCTTATTGACAGTATCCTATGCCTTATATAAGCCTCTAAATTTATGGATGTCTCATTTATTAATTGTTTTCAGTATCTCTTCTATTTGTGTTATATTTAGGAATTAGTTACCTGTGCCAATGCACTGGAAAGTGTTTCCCACTCTCTTTTCTATCAAGTTCAGTGTAGCTGACTTTATGGTGATTTCCTTGATCCACATGGATTTGAATTTTGTGCAGGGCAGTAGATATGGATCAATTTGCATTCTTCTACATGCTACCATTCAGTTATGCCAGCACTATATGTTGAAAATACTATGTCTTTTCCATTGTACATTTTTGGACTCTTTGTCAATAATCAGGTGTTTATAGGTGTGTGAATTAAGTTGTGGTATTCAATTTTATTCCTTTGATCCACAAGTCTGTTTTTCTGCCAGTACAAGGCTGTTTTAATTACTGTACCACTATAGTATATCTTGAAATTAGGAGTCTTGATGCATCCTGAAATTTTATTATGTAACAGGATTGTTTTGTCAATCCTGGGTTTCTTGTTATTTCATATGAAGTTGAGTATTGTCCTTTCAAGGTTTATAAAAATAGTGTTGTGATTTTGATGGAGATTGCATTAAATATGTTGATTGTGTTTGGTAAGTTTTCCATTTTTAGTATGTTGATCCTACCTATCTATGAGCATGGGAGATCTTCCAAGATATAAAATGCTATTTGCAACTATTATAGAGTGATGTTTCCATGATTTCTTTTTCCTTAGTGTATAAGATGGATACTGATTTTTTTTTTACTAAATTTTGTACCCTGCTACATTGCTGAAGATGTTTATCAGCTTTAGGAGTTCCCTGGTAGAATTTTGGGGGTCACCTATGTATATGTTTATATCATTTGCAAATAGACATAGTTAATTTATTTTCAAATTCTATCCCCTTAATCTCCTTTAGTTCTTTTATTGCTTTAGCTAAAACTTTGTAGACCATATGTAATAGATAAGGGGAGAGAGGACAACCTTGTGTTGTTCCTGATTTTAGTGTGATTGCTTTGAGTTTCTCTCCATTTAGTTTGATTATGGCTGTTGGTGAGCTGTGCATTGTCATTATTATGTTTAAGTATTTTCTCTGTATTCTGGATCTCTCCCAAACTTTTATCATGAAGAACTGCTGGTATTTGTCAAATGCTTTTTCAGCATAGAAGGAAATGATCATGTATTCTTTTTTTAAGGTTGTTTGTATGATGGATGTCATTGATGGTTTTTTGTATGTTTAAATATTCTTGCATGTTTGGGATAAAGCCCACTTGATTTTGATGGATAATGTTTTTCATATCTTGTTGAATTTGGTTTACCAGTATTTTATTTAGCATTTTACATCAATGTTCATGAGAGAAATTTATCTGTAATTCTCTTTCTTTGTTGTATCGTTCTGTGGCTTGGATATTAGGGTGACTGTAGCCTTATAAAAAGAGTTTTACAATTTTCCTTCCATTTCTATTATATGGAACAGTTTGAAGAGTTTTGGTATTATTTTTTCTTTCACTGTCTGGTAGAATTTTACAGTGAAACTATTTGTGCTTTCATTGCTTTGGAGACTTTAAATAACTGCTTCAATGTCCTTGGCTGTTTGGGTCTATTTAGGTCATCTTTCTGGTCTTGATTTAATTGTGGTAAATGGTACCTGTTCAAAAAGCTGTGCAATTTTTTTAGGTTTTCCAACTTAGTAGAGTACAGGTTTTGAAGTATTAACTGATGCAGTGAAATTCAGGAGTTAGTTGTACATTAATGCATAATAAGTATATTACTGTCATTCTCACTATGTAATTTCTACCTCTTTATAATTATACTACTCATAATAGTTAATTATACTAGTTATAATATACAAATTTATCCTATTTCTGTTTAAGATGTTTTGTATATCTCTGCTTAGATACTTTATATAATGATATATATTTAAGATACTCTTACCATTTTGCACTATGCATTTACCATTGTTTAATGTGTGAATGATCATCATACATAAATCCATTATTCAAAAACTGAATATCCATTTATAGATTGCCTAATTTAACAATACAAGCTTCGGTCTTTAAGATAAAAGTTGCAAATCACAGTTACTTAAGTTTACCATGTAATAATCATGCTGTTTAAGTTTCTCAGATATATAAGAATATACCAGATAGACAAGAGTCTTTATCCACTTCATAGACGTAAAAAATATGAGACTGAATGTTTTGTTATTCCAAATTTGGCCATGAGAAGCATGACAACTCCTAATATCACTGTTCCTTCCCAGAGGTGGTGTTGGGCCTCCAAGACACTCCACAAAGAGATTGTCTTTCTTGGCAGAGAATGGCCTGCTGGGCAAAGAACTGTCCTTGCTTCCACTGCTGTCAGTGTGCATGCTGTCCAAGCCAGACAAGCAAAATAAAAGATAAAGACTGCCAAACCTGCCAAGATAAAACAGTTTTTCCAAAAATGCCCAGCTTCCGAAGAGAGACAAAATAAATAGATGTTCCCACTTTACCAAAAATGTCTTGAGTAACAGTTGAGATAGCTGACTGTCACTGTCATCTCCTAAATCTTAAAAGCTACTGTCCTATTCTTTCAGCTTATTCAGGGTAATATATTTTCCTTCTCAGGTCTTTAATAAAGTTAAAGACTAAAAGTTACTACCATCTCTTATCTTAGCTAAGAGCATTCAAATATTAGATTCATATTATTCAAAATAGACAGCCTTAAAATAATCCTTATACCTTGCCACTTACCAATATTCTAGACAATAATATATAACTTATGATTGTTGTTTATTAGTTATAGTTTGAACTTGTTTATGTTTTTGCTTTACACTCCCCCAGATATTACCTTATAATTATTTCTATTATATATAGTCGTATACTAAGTATAAAACATTCTTAGCTATACAAAGAGGAGGAACATAGTGGGATTCAGGCATTAGTTGGGAAAGATTATGTGCATAACTCTGGGATATCAAGATCAGGAATGGGGCATGGCCCAACCACATTGAGACCCAGGACACACTGACATTGCTTCCTGTTTTGCTCCTGTGTTATTGAGGAGCAGATTAGGGATTCAGCATGGGATAGTTCCACTCTCCAAAATTGTTCAATTTGCATCATAAGTGTTTGTATACACCTCAATAAATATTTCTGCAATAACCTAATGATTCTCTGGATTTCCTTGTTGTCTGTTGTTATTTCAATCTTTTCATTTGTGATTCTGTTAATTTGTATACTCTCTCTCTCTCTATCTTCCTTTTAGTTATTTTGGATAAGTGTCTATTTATCTTGTTTACTTTCTCAAAGAAGCAACTGTTTGATTCATTGATTCTTTGTATTGTTCTCTTCGTTTCAATTTTATTGATTTTAGCCCGGAGTTTGATTATTCCTGCCTTCTACTCTTGCTAAGTGAGGTTACTTAAGTCTCCTGTGTGAGATTACATATAGGCACCTAGTGCTCTGAATTTTTCTCTTAGCACTGTTTTCATTGTGTCCCATAAGATTGGGTATGTTCTACATTCATTTTCTTTAAATTCTAGGAAGTCTTTGATTTTTTTCTTTACTTCTTCATTGACCCAGTAATGGTTAAATTGAGAGATAGATGATCAGTTTCCATAAATTTGTAGTCTTTCTTTGATTTTTGTTGTTATTGAACTGTAACTTTAGATCATGGTGGTCTGGTAGAGTACAAGGAGTTATTTCGATTTTTTTGTATCTATTGATGTTTGCTTTATCACCAAGTATGTGATCAATTTTAGAGAAAGTACCATGGGATGCTGAGAAATATATATATTTCTTTTTGTTTGGGTGGAAGATTCTGTATATATCTATTAAGACAATTTGGGTCATAGCATTTGTTAGATCCCTTATTTCTTTTTGAGTTTCTATCTGGTTGACCTGTCAGTGGTTGAAAGTGGGGTATTGAATTCTACCACTATTAGTGTGTGGAGTTTGATGTGGTATTTAAGCTTTACTAGTGCTTCTTTTACGTATGTGGATGCCTGTGTTGGGGAGTATAAATATTCAGGATTGATATTTCATCTTGCTGGACTTTTGTGAAATAAATAAGTAATGTATCTACTGGTCTTTTTAAATTGATTTCATTTTGAAGTCTAATTTGTTAGATATTAGGATGGCTACAGCAGGTTGTTTCTTAGGTCCATTTTATTGAAAAGTTTTTTCCCAACCAATGACTCTGAGCCTGCGATTGTCTTTCAAGCTGAAGTGTGTCTCTTCGATGTAGCTGAAAGATAGATTCTGTTTTGTATCCATTGTGTTAGGCTGTGTCTTTATACAGATGAATTGAATCCATTGACATTAAGGAATATTAATGACCAATGATTGTTATTTCTTGTTATTTTTGGTGATAACGTGTGTGTGTGTGTGTGTGTGTGTGTGTGTGTTTGTATATTTTTCCCTTCTTTGGGCTTTTCTTCTGTGGTATTATCTATTGCTTGTGATTTCACTGGTGCATCCACATTCCTTAGGGCTGTGTCTGGGGATTGGAGCCCTGCAAATGGGTATCTTAGTTTGGATTGTGCAGGGAGTCACTCACCTCTTAGTCTGCTGTAGATTTGGGATCTATGCATTTCTAGTTGCACCTGAAGTCAACAGGTGATGCTTCTTAGTCTGTTGTGGTCTTGGGGTCTTTGTGTTTCCAGTTGCCACTGAGCTTGCCAGATTTAGAGAAGTGCTGAGTGCGGGTGAGGTTCCAAAAGCTGACTCGGGGTTGGGATCAGGAGACTGGGAACTCATCCTGTGCTGAATGGCGTGTCACTTACCTCTTAGATTGCTGTGGGCCAAGCAAGGGTCTTTGAGTTTCCAGTTGCTGCTAAGGTCACTGAGGTCACTGGGATGATGGTGAAGAGATGGGAAATGGGGAGGGATTTTTGAGCTCTTAGTCTGCTGTGCACTGGGGTCTCTTAATCTGTGGGCTGAGGGTCTCTGGTTTTCCCATTGTTGCTGAGGTTGCATCGTTTGGAGAATGTGGTGAAGTTTTGGTGCTCTTAGTCTGTTGTGGGCCAGTAGTCTCTGAGTTTCTCATTGCTGATGAGGACGCCAGATGATGGTGTGAGTTGGGGAATGGGGGAGGGTTTTGGAGCTAGGGGTGTCCAGTGAGTTGAGATTCACAGGGGCTTCTGGCCTACTGAGGTTTTTTCATTTTTCCTACATTTAGCGCAGAGCTGAGTGATAGTGGCATACCAAGGGTTGTGACCCAGGGCCAGGGTTGCAGAGGCTGGGAAATCAGCCAAGCCTGGGCAGGGTGTCACTCACACCTTAATCTGCTGTAGGCTGAGAGTCTATGTGTGTCTGGTTGCTGCAGAGGTCTCAAGGTGATGGCATGGGTTGGGAAAAGGGCAGGGTTTTGGAGCTGGGAGTGTCCAGTGAGCTGGGTTTCACTGGGGCTGTGGCCTGTAGGAGCTTTCCCTCCTGGCCTCGATATGGCAAAGTTCAGTGGAGGTGGGGTTCCAAGCGCTGTGTCCCAGGGCATTGATACTGTAGACTAGGATCTCAGCCTGGGCTGGACAAAGACCCACTCACCTCTTAGTCTGCTGTGGGATGGATATCTGTGGGTTTCCTGTTGCCTCTGAGGTTCCCAGGTGATGGAGTGTGTTGGGGAATGGGGTAATATTTTGGAGCTCTTAGTCTGCTGAGGGCCTGGGGTTCCGGGTTTCCCATTGCCACTGAGTTTACTAGTTGATGACATGGATTAGAGAGTGGAATGGGATTTTGGAGCTAATGGTGTCTAGAGAGCTGGGTTTTACTGGGGCTTCTGGCCTGCAGAGCATTTCCCTGCTGGCCTGGATTTATGTAAGAGCTGAGTGTGGGTGGGGTTTTAAGATCTATGTCCCAGAGAAAGGGTCCCTGAAACTAGGATCTGAGCTTGGGAGGGGCAGGGAATCACTTACCTCTTAGTCTGCTGTGGGTTGGGTTTCTTCAGGTTGCCAGCTGACACTGAGGTTGCCAGGTGATGGCTCTTAGTCTGTTGTGGGCCAAGGGTCTGTGGGTTTCTTGTTGTTGCTGAGGTTACCAGGTGCTGGTGTGGGTTGGGGAATGGGTCAGGGTTTTGATGTTTTTAATCTGCTATGGTCTGAGGGTCTCTGTGTTTTAGTTGCTTCTGGGGTAGCCAGGCAATGACATGGGTTGGGGAATGGGCAGGATTATGGAGCTGGGGTTGTCCAGCGAGCTTTGCTATACTGAGGCTTTTTTTGTAGGGGCTTTTCCTGCTGGCCTGGGTTTAGGAAAGAGTTGAGCAGGGGTGGGGTTCCAAGGGCTGTGTCCCAGAGACAGGGTACCCAGATACTGGGATCTCAGCCTCGGCTTGTTGGGGTGTTATACACCTCTTAGTCTGCTGTCAGCTGGATTTCTGTGGCTTTCTGCTTATCACTGAAGTTGCCATATGATGGGTGGGGAATGGGGCAGGGTGTTTCCAGTGAGCTGGAGTTTACTGGGACTTCTAGGCTACAGGAGCTTTCCCTGCTGGCCTGGATTTGTGGCAGTGTTGAGTGGGAGTGGAGTTCCAAGGGCTGTGTCCCAGAGCTGGGGTCTGAGAGACCAGTACCTCAGCCTGGGCTGGGTGTGGTATCACTCACCTCTTAGTCTGCTGCTGCCCTGGGTTCTTTTGGATTCCACTTGTCACTGAGGTCACTGAGGTCACTGGGTGAGGACAAAGGGTTGGGGAATGGGCTGGGGTTTTGGAGCTCTTAGTTGGTTTTGGGCCAGTGTCTTTTAATATGCTGTGGGTGGAGTATGTGAATTATCCTTTGCTGTTGAGGTCACCATGTGATGGAGTGGATTGGGAATAAGGTTGGATTTTGGAGCTAGGGGTGACCAGTGATCTGGGTTCTTTTAGGTTTTCTTGCCTCAGAGACTTTCGTTCTGGCATGGATTTAAGGCAGAATGGAGTATGGGTGGAGTTCCAAGGGCTTTGTCCCAGAGTAGGCATCCAGAGATTGGGATCTCAGCTTGGGCTGGCCTGGAGTCACTCACTTTTTAGTCTGCTGTGTGGTAGGGGTCTGTGGGTTTTCTGTTGTCAGTGAGGTCACCAGGTGATGTCTCTTAGTCTGCTGTGGGCTTATCGCACGCAACCTTGCCAGCAAGGAAAGCACAACACTCAGGATCTTCTTTCAGTAGTTTATAGGGGACCTTTACAAGTGCTTCTTTTCTTCTCCCTCCAGGAAACCCTGCCCAATGACTAAATACTCTCAGGGCATCCAATCCCAATAAGCCACATGGGCACAGCTCATAGGTCCACATACGCAACAGCAAACCACACTCCAGGCTCAAGCCAAATAAGGAGTTGTTTATCAAAAGAGAGCACTCACCCGTGGGGGTTGGGGGCCGGAAATCAGCGCCATCTTTATGGCACAGTAGCAGGCAGCTCTCTATAGCTCTCACTTATTTAATAATAAAAAATCAAGCAAAAGCAGTGAGCAAGAGCAGAGGTCTAATCCCCATTGTGCAAGAGGACTTGTGCTATCCCTAATCCAGGTGTCATCCACTCAGACAGGGACAGACCTGTCTGGCACCCGTTTCTATGAGGACAGGACAGTGGGTGCCAACCTGTATGCAATTAGGCATGCTCTTCATGAAGCCTTACATAGGCAAAAACATGTGCAGTGTTTAGCCTCACAACCCATGCCAAACATTACTCTTTCAAGGCAGCAAGTCAAACATGTGGTGGCTGTCCCGCCTCAATGGTGGTGAAGGCTTGAACAATCATGGCCATGTTCCTACGCTGTGTAAACCTCATTTTGCAGATGCACCACAGGCAAATCAGAAATATCAGCACCATCAAGCCAGCCAGAGCACCCATTCCTGCCCATTCCTTCAGAAGATTGAGGGCGGTGGACATCCATCTCATCAGTCCTTCAGCAACTCCAGGGTCCACTCGAGTTGAATTCACAGCAACTATTGCAACTCTCAACTTCTCCATGGTCGCTTCAAATTCACCTGACCAATTTCCTATAAAATAACTTGACACAACTTTAAACAAATTTGCAGCATAGGAAAATTTTTCATACTGAATAGAAGTCACACATAGGGCCTGATACTTCCATTCGCATCCCAACTGAGCCATACCAGAAGACATCAACCTCCTCTTGCACCAGGTCAATCCTTTCATTAATTAGCATTAAGCCACCTTTAAGTTGAGCTGAAATGCTCCTTTGCACATCCAGGGCATGAGCCACACTGGCAGACAGGTTGTTAAGAGTCTGAACTGTTTGTACAGTATGACTCATGGCAATGGCAGCTGTAGTGGCTCCAACGGTGGCCAAGGAAATAGCTGTAACAATAGCTGCAGTAATGCCAAAATCCCTCTTGGCCCTAAATATACTCATGGCGTTGGGACTTTGCAGTGGAATGGGCACCCAGTGCAGCATGCGTGCCAACATAGCAAATGGGTATTGGGTAGCATTCCAACAAGTAGCATACCAACAACTAGCATCAGTGCACACAGAGGGCTCCTCATAGCTAACTATGAGAATAAAAGGTGGAGCAACACACACAGGATCAGGAGACATAGAAAGGGCTCTAAAAGTCCTCCTGGCCTTACAATCCATGGGTAATAAATCATAATAATAGGGACGGCTCTCTGGTATAGCCATAACACCCCAAGTACAGTTAAATTCACTAATACCATGCTTTCCTCCCATCACTATGGCCAGTGATTCTGCATTCAAGCAACTGCCATTAATACCACACAGCATCCAATTGTCATATGGATTAGAGGAGTCTAGAATAAGTGGATTTTGTCTCGTAAAATTCTTTCCTGCATAAGTTTCATTAATGTGAGTAGTAATAAGGGGCAAAAAGGTAAACAATTTCTGACTATCTACCCAGGCCAATGACCAGGACTGACACCCAGTCCAGGGCCAATCCTCACCCTCAAAGTCAGCATAACAATAGGGGACCCATTTGGGCTGTTTGGGAGGAAAGGCATATCATTAACAAAGGAATCTCTTACTGGCCAGACACCTGAAAACCAGGTGGCATTCCAAGGGTCCAAATCAGAGTGAACAGCATTTCCAGCACTTGGGGAACAAACAAACCACCCAGCTGTCTGATTATAGAGTAAAATGCATGGGGAAAGCTGCTTCTTTGGTAACAATTTGAAAGCATAGGGAACCTTTCAAAGTAAAATTCCTACTTTCTCCCAAGCTAGCTATTTCAGAATCATAAGGAACATAAGGTAATTCTAACTCCCTATTGGTGGTAAACAACTGTGGAAAAAGACGGGCATCATGCCATATAGGCAGAGGTTTCGGGAACACCGAGAATATCCCCCACCTCAGCTCCGTCTTCCCCTGTTGACATCATAGGAGCATCATCAGAGCTATCACCAGCATCCTCTGTGGCCTTGCCAGCATCATACTTGTCATTTCGGACCTTCCTGGTTAGCCATTCTGGTACCCACACTGGATCTTGCCGGTCCTGAGGAAAGACACAAACAGAACCTCTTGCCCATGTAAGCACTGGATCAGGACCATGCCAGTGGCCCTTGAAAATATCCTTCCATTTCACCATGCCTCTGTAGCTAGGGATGAGAGTCAGATGTCTATCTGCCATGGAGTGGCCATCAACATCCAAATTTTAAAAATTAAGGGTAAACAGAGCTATAGATAGTCTTTCTTTGGGGGTGCGGCCATGGCCTATTCCCCCTTTTTGTTTTTGTAAGCATTCCTTCAGCATGCGATGAGCATGTTCCACTATGCCTTGTCCCTGTGGATTGTAAGGCAATCCATGAGTTACTTGTACATCCATTTATCTGCAGAATGCAGTAAACTGTGTTCCAGTATAAGCAGGGCCATTGTCAGTTTTTACCTACAGGGGCTTTCCCCAAGCTTCCCAGGCCTCTAGGCAGTGCACACTGACATTGCGTCCCTCCTCTCCTGACATGGCAATGGTATGCAAGATACCAGAGCTCGTATTTAGAGAAACATGTACATACTTTAAAGAGCCAAATTCAGAAATGTGAGTAACATCCATTTGCCATACTTTTAATGGCATGATCCCTCTGGGATTAACACCTAGGAAAAGTGGGTGGTGATACACCACACATTGATCACAATCCAAAACTATTTGACGTGCCTCAGCTCTGGATATCTGAAACTTTTGTTGTAAG